>QANY01011074.1:0-29177 GCA_003255025.1 Datisca glomerata | reverse complement strand
TGAGAACAATTTTCACATATCTGATTGTCATCTCATGACAATTGGCCCCATGGGTAATTCTAAAAAATATCATCTATATCGACTGTTTTCAAATGGTCAATGTCAATGCCGGTAGATAATTATTTTGGAAAAAGGAGCTTTTCTAAGCAATAAGTCTTTGCCAACTTGATCTTAAGCTCTAGACTTGCATATCGAAAAGCATTAAAAGAACAAACCAGACTTTTTCCTAGACATATATTTTGTTACATATTTTAGATTAGGAAATGCTTCATCAAGTAATTGGCCATCGGGTAATGTTTCCTTGTTCAATGTTAGATAGGAACCATAATTTAGTCTCGTCATCAATGCAAAATCGTTAATACCAAATCTAATGACTTGTCCTTCAATATTAAAACATAACTCATCATTATTATCACTGTCTTTTAGTTAAATGAATAATTAACTGAGGAGATATTTTTGTTATTTTGATGTTGAGTAGGCTTCCTAAACATGTATTTCTAAAGACTTCTTTTTCTTCTTGGGTTAACCAGTATTTAAGAGTATTAAAATACTCCATTTTCCATAAAGATTGACTTTCTTGTTACACTTCCACAATTCAATTGGTAATAATACATTGTAGTCCTGCCAATAAATAATTAATAATAATATTTATATAAAAAAGGGTTATCATACTTCTACAACTATTATAGGTATATTTCAATGTACTGTTTGATTTGTTTACCTTTTTTCCAATTGCTGTGTTTTCATTATTGGTTTGTGCTGTGGGAGCATCTCTTGTGGTTATGTCATTTTCTTTCATAGTTACATCATCTTGAATTCTCGATTGCTCTTTCTTTCTCACATGTTGTTTGTTTTGGCAATATGTTTTTTCCTCATTGTATTTTCAGCTAGATATATGTGTAAGTACTTTGTGTAAATAAAAAAATATTCGTTCATGAATATTTATATGCAAAATTTATCATGCGGACTAACAAACAGTAAATGACTATTTGCTTAGATACTATAGGCATACCTACTTCAATTCACTGCACATAACTTATCCTCATACACATATAGCAACATAGATTCAAAGATAAATTGAATTAATACCTATAGTATATGTCTAATTACTCACCGTTAAACACTAATTAAAACAGAAGATGAGAGAAGGCGCGTACAACATCCAATATAGATTTGTCATATAATTATTGTATAAATCAGAGAATCAAAAACATATATTCGAATGAAAATCACATATATATTGTTATAATCTAATTGAAATATATTAAGGACAATATTGCATTAGATATATTCACGGAATTGGATGTACATCCATAGTATATTATTTTTGACAAGTTTGTATATACTTTGTCATACCACATTATTTTCAGGAATTTGTTATATACCCATAATATATTATGTTTTACTTAATAGCATATACACTTAGCAAAATATATTAGTTCAGAAATTGGATTAATACCTATAGTTAATGTCTATTTACTCATCTGTTAAACACTAATTAAAACATATATCAACAGAGATTCGAATGAAAACTGCACAGTAAGTAAATTAAAGAGAGTAAAATTGCAAACAAAACCATATGTTCAACAAGAAATTGAGTTCTAGTATACCCCCATAAACACCCATTGGCCACCACCAAAGAGATAGAAGAAATTTTGAATTGTATAAGCAGAGATTCAAACCGTATATAGAAGAAATTTTGAATGAAAATTACACTCTCTATTCTTCCCTTAAAATGAAAATTATAACCTACTTTGCTATTTTATCCTCAACAATAGCCGGCAATTCAAAAAATAAAAAAAATCGCGCAGGTTCAAAGTAATTCGAAATCGCACATTAAAACCTAAAGTAATCGTGTTTGACATATACATAATCAGAGGTGAATGAAAACAAAATAGTCGTGTAGTAACACATATTCGAAAGAAAATCAGACTCGAACAAAAAGTATTTCAAACTAATAATGGAGATTCAAATCGATGGCTTTGGATTGTAAAAAAACAAAGTATGAAAATAGATTCAAATCAATTAAAACCAAAAATTAGAGATTCAAGCCGTAAATACAACTTACAGTTGAGATTCGAACGATTTAAGCTTCGGATGGGAGATTTAGCACTAGGGTTCTCCGTAGTCTCCAATTCCAACTGCCGCTATATTAGGTTAGGGCTATCTTAGTGTGTATATGCATGTAGTGTGAGTGGGTTTCAATTGAGGGGTGAGATTGCCGAATCGATGATAAAAATAGGGTTAGGGTAATATTATGGTATACATAAGCATATGGTGTGAGTTAGATAGAGATAAAGGGAGAGATAGAAGCAAAAAAACTCTTTTTAAATTCAATTTTAAACTAAATCATATACAATTAAAATTATTTTACCAAAATTACAAATAATCACTTTTTAAAATCACTTTATCTTTTAAATCAATTTTACAAAATGCCCATTTACGAAGGGTCGGGATATTACATTCTCTCCTCCTTAACAAATTTCGTCCTCGAAAGGAAGATGCCACCTTTTAAAACACTGGAATAACAAAAAAGAATCCAAAACTTAATCAACGGTAAAACACAAAACACAAATGGCCAAAACAAAATCAATGTTCAATCAACGTGAAGATTGAATGCCCAAAAGCAAAAAGTATACCAACAAAAACTATAGTTTAATCGCTCGCTTCCTGATGTGTCAAAGCAAATGCCTTTCCTTTATTTTTGTTGATTGTTGTGCTATCGTTCTGACCTTGATTGTTCAAGGGACAATCCTTGAGATAATGTTCAGTTTTCTCACACTTAAAGCAAGCATTAATCTTCCGCAAATAGATGAGAATCTCTAACTTGTTTCTTTGCATCTTGTTGTTCAAAATGGTCGTCATGAAGCTTCATTTTCTCTTGCGACGAGCAATCATTCCGTGGCAGCTCTCTTGGTGGAAGATTCTGCTCCATCATCAACGCTGCTTCAACCACCGCTACGTAAGTGGTATGCTTGTGGAGTGACACAGAACCTTTTATCTCTGGACGAAGTCTCCTTTCAAACGTGTGAGCCTTCTTGATCTCACTATCAACGTAATGCGTGGCGAGATAATTCCTCAAACTTCCTCTCATAATCAGCAACAGTCCTATTACCTTGCACCAGCCTAAGAAATTCAGCCTCCTCGCTCACTCTGATGGTGATGGGAAAATACTTCTAAAAAAATAGCTCGTTAAATCGATCCCAAGTCAACGGATTATGCACAACATCATGAGCTCTTTGTGCGAGCTCCCACCATTTTTGAGCTTCCTGCGTCAGCATAAAAGTTACACAAACAACCTTTTGAATCTCAGAACACATCATAAACTGGAAGATCTGTTCCAATCTCATAATCCAATCGTCAGCTAATAATGGATCAGACGAAAGACCGTCAAATTTAGGCGGGTTCAGCCTCCTGAAGGTGTGGATTAGCTGCACGTTGACCGTTGTCGCCTCTTGCGTTTGTTGTAGATGAGTTGGGCAAGTCATCGCTGTCTGCCTCAACAACTCCAAAAATTCTTGAAACATTTCGATCATGGTTGCCGGAGGGTTCGCAGCAGGATCAACCGGTGCATGATTGTTGTTTCTCGTAGGGGAGCCTTTACTCTACTACCCACCAAAATTCAAGACTTACCAAAAGCCTAATCTTATTGCACAAATATAACATATACGTAACAAACATGTCATAATGAAACTAAAGCACGTCATATTGAATCAATAATTAAAACATACATATCATGCGTACCTGACTTGTAAGGTGATGAAGGAGCCGAGTAGGTGACATGCCATATTTTTTCACTATGAAAAGTCTACAGAATCTAAAACCATTGCTCTGATACCAAACTGTAATGCCCCGATCTCCAAGGGTTAAACATACATGTAATTTATAATTTTGAAATCTCCAATTCGAAAAAAATCCTAATTTTGAGAAAATTCCCAAATTTAAAATTCTTTATTTACCCATGATGAAAAACCCCTGACCTTAAATAGCGGAAGCATTAAACTTATCCATGATCGGAATCTTAATCAGTATATAGCGGAAGCGATAAAGTGTCTTAAATGCATAATTAATAAAACCTCGAAGAACTTAATTAAATTCTAAAATAAAGTCAAAACTTGAAATCCATAATTCATGAAACTTTCACTCACATAATTTGTGAAAAATCATAACGTAAAATAAACTACTTAAATAACCAAGTTTAATAGAAATCATTTTCCTAAGTTTTAAATCAAATCATAAATTGAAAACATAAATTCCCATGATCTAACTGGTTATGACAGTCTCTCACTCATGCTGCTCGCCATCACCACCTGCATTATAAATAACTGTGGGGGAATGAGTATTTTAAAATACTCAGTAAGCAAACTCACATAATATCATCCATCCACATGTCATAAATGCAATCATGACATAACATAACTTAAATTGACATATAACATAAGTGAAATAAAGTAACGTACTTGACATGACATGGCTTAACATTGCACGCAGATAACACGTGTCTCAAGCAGAATCATTTAACAATCTTAATCATATCTTGGCTTGGCATATCCTCTACTTAACAAACTAATCAGAACTGACACATTAACTGAAACACATCATGGCGAATTGGGCGACGAAACAGATGGCACACATCGGGCGATGAAACAGATAACACTCATTGGGCGACAGAACAGATGGCACTCATAGGTGACGAAAAATATGAACATATGGCACCTCATGAGTGACGGAAAATATTTACAGATGACACCCAATGATTGACCAAAACATGAAAAGATGACACCCTATGTGTGACGAAAGGATGAACAGTGACACCCCATTCGTTTAACAGAACATAACGTGAACATTCCTGATTTCTTGTTAACTAAAGGTCATGCTTAACCAATCATATTTTGCTAATCACCGCTTGAATGAATTAACCTCATAACTTGCAGAATCCAACATTAATAATATAATGCATACTGATACGTATAATAGAATCAAACATGATAACATACTACGCAAAATCAGTCAAACTCAGACATTCATCTCATGATAATCACATTAATAACTTAACAGTAATCAATTACCAAAGTGTTAACGAAATATAATAATTATTGAAATATTGTTAAACAGATAATAAATATATGATACAATTACAACATCAGAGTCACATCATTATATAAGTCAATTTACACAAACATATATATGAAAGTAACATGCTGATAGACAATTAAAGCTGATGAGAATAACACAAATTACATTTATCACACGTGGATCATATTACAATGTAAATTGACTTACACAAAGCATATACATTTATAACAACGGGAGTCACACCATCATGTAAGCCCACTTACACAAGCATATATATTTATCACACATGAGTCACATTACAATATAAATTCACTTACACAAAGCATATACATTTATAACAACACACCATCATGTAAGCCCACTTACCTGAAGCGGAAGAATGAATTAAGACTTGAAATTCAAAAAAAATATAATCACTAAATTGTTTTTGAAATAAAACACATTTTGTAAAACTAATTTAGTACGATTTTTTTATGATTGTTCTATTGTTCCTTGTTGATTGTTGAATTTTACAAGGACCATCGCTACATGAGCAACTTGGTCGGATTTAGGACATTGAAAAGTATACAAGCCGTAATCAATTTATTCATTTTTTATATATTTAATTTGTTATAACTTGTAATTAAAACGCTATTTTCTAGATTCTTCAATTATTTTGCCTATTTCTTGTTACCACAACAAAAGCATAAAGATAAGGGGGAGAGAGCGAGAATTAATTATTATTGTAACTTTTATTATTATAGAACTCAAATAAAATTTTGGTAAACTTATTTAAACCCTCTCAAGTATAACTGAGAGTGACTTTACATCATATAGAAGGATACATGAAAAATTTAACTATAGTTAAAGAAGCAATAACAATCATAATGAGTTTGAGTTGGGTTGGGTTGGCATAGATGACCATAATCTTGGTGTTTTGCATAACATTTACTACCACAATCATCAAGTGTACACCCACCCTTCTATAGCACTTCAAAGCATCTCTTCACTTCACCGGCTTCTACTTCTTGAGATATCATTACTGTCGGTGCAAAACCCCACACAAATGATTCAAAATATAAATAAAATCAGAGTTTTACTTTTCATATTTATAGCTAATTGAGATGCCAAAGTTGTCTATCGTAACTATGCATGTTTATGAAATTCAGTCTTTAAGATGTGTTTGGTGGATGGGAAGTTGTGATTTTGGTATGGTTTATATAGGAATTCAGAGTAACTAGTTGTAGAAATTATTGATAAATGGATTTTTTTTTTCAGTTTTTTACCTTTTTTTAAATATAGCTAAATTTGAAATTTCATTAACTTACTAGCCATATATGAATAAATGATTTTCTACTTTTGGATTTTGTTTGTTTATGATTATTTTCCAAGTTTTTTATTTATTTAATTGGCTATTGATGGCAAAACACTGTAGGTTCAGCGAGATCAGATAACAAAATAACTTACATTGAGCACGTCTGTCAACGTTTTGCAGGGGTCAACGGTCTTAACACAATCTCTGCTCAACAGACCTGCCCAGACGCGACTTGGGTGACGTCCCACTCAGTGTTCATTGATTGTTTCCTGACCTTACTGTAGTACAGTGAGTACGCCCTCAACCATAGTAGATACATATTGAGTGCCTTAGGCTAGCATGAGGATCATGATTAGTAGAGTTTATAGTCATGGTTATACACAGTTTACATTAAGACATACATGTTCTCATGCAACAGATGATATGGGGAAGAAAAACTTACGGTTAAAGAGCATGAGCGCTCCTGGTGACAACAATGTGGTACGTGCAGGTGTGCGCAGATCAGAGAGAAGAGGGGAGTGAGAGAGAGAGTAAGAGTAAGGCAACCTTAAGAGCTCAACACATGAGCAGTCTATGGCATAAGGAAAATTTTATTTCACAAAAACTCCGTCCTCCCAACAAGGGTGAGAGGCCCTTTTATAATACAGAAATAAACTAACTAGGGTACACACAGTACAGAAGTAACCTAACTAGAGTACATTTGTAGATAAAAAGTAACTAGACAATAGTAGTTGATAATTACATAGCATACAGTGGCGCGCTAAGTATCGTCCACATGTGCGGATGAGAGAGAAGTTCTGTAGAAGTCTTTGTCTGTCACTTTTTGTGTCAGACAGCTAAGAATGGTACTGTAGACTTTATTGTCGGGTACTGTTGTTTGGAGGATAGCTCATCAATTAGGCCTAGAGCATTTTGCCTTCCCTTTCTGGTCTTTGTCTTTTTCTAACTGGTCAGAAATGATCGCGGCTAAGGAGTCCCATAAGTCAGCAATTGTAGGTTCTGGTGGGTCCTCCGTAGTTGTCGCGTCTGGTGTTGAGTCTGGTATGTCATCTTCAGGGTCTTGGCTTTCGCCAGCAAGGATGCTGAAAGTATTCTGTTGACTGATGTCCAGACTGAGATCAGTGATGGCAGGAGGAGGTGATATGGATAATGGTCTGGATGGACTTGGATTGGTACTGGTTGTGGCCATTGAGGATGTGTCAGAACCAAAAATGTGAAGGAATTGGTTTTTAACAAAGGCCATGGTTTTTACTGCTAATTCTTGGTCAGTAATGTGAGGAAATTGCTGTTTAATTAGGTTTTGAGCATTTAAGAAGGGATTGCTCATTGGTGCTGGTACAGGTTTAGGAATGGAGTCATAGCAGGCTTGGGCATGAGTTTTGATGATTTTGGTTAATTCTGGTATGTGGGGGTTCATACCTTTGTCCCACCATTTAGTTAGAAAGATACGTTTTAATAGTGGTATACCATTTTAGTATTCACATTTTAAATCCCATTTTCATATCCATGGGATGTTAAAGCGGATGATAAAATAAATCCAGGCTTTGGAAACAGTGGTATTTTTCTGAAAAAGGGCATATTGGGAATGCCACTCTTTAAATTCAGTTTGTAATTTTTCTGGTAGAGTTTCAATGGTAATACCAAATTTATCCCACCAAAGGAGGAACCAGTTTGGTAATCCTGAGTCTAAGACTTCAGGGCAAATACGGATAAACCATGTATGGTTACGTATCGGATTTTGATAATAAAATGTATTGGTAAAGGATTCAATATAATCCCAGTAGCTGTATTTAATTGTTTTCTGGTGTATTTCCATTGTTTTAGTAGTATGAGGATGTGAACCCCATTGATGAATGGAAATAAAATTACGGATAACAGCCTTACTAAAATTAATTGGGCTCGTATTTCGGTTTGAGTCATGGAAAGTATGTCTAATTTCCATGCTTTCAGATTGAACTACTATAGCCTTATAAATATATCTATAGTGTTCAAACCTGGTTGGATACTGTTGTGTGGAGAGATAACGATTTTTTATCTCTCATGGATCTTCCATCCATTTTTCATCATTCGGTTCAATAATGAGGATCTGCTCCTCAGTCAATCGGTTAAGTATATACTGTTCAGGTGTCAAGAGGACTTCTTTTGTACTCTTACGAGTAGCCTCTTGAACACTGGGAAATTCTGAGGGTCAGAAAATCCCATCATTCGGTTCTTGTAGATTAATTCTGCCATGTCCGCGCCCACGAGAGCCACGGCCTCTTCCTCGGTTACTCATCATTGAGTTTTCCTTGTAGATATTCACGGGTTAGAAAATCAGGAAGAGAATTCTGTTCACCTTTAATATATTCAATATCAAAGTCAAAGATAGATAAAATGCTTTTCCATGAAGCAAATATTTGTTTAGATGCAAGATTTTGAACATCTTTTTTGAAAATCTGTTTTGCAGCAGAGCAATCAACACGGATAAGAAAATGCTGGTTTAAAAGATCATCTTGAAATTTTAAAACACATTTTACAGTAGCTAAACATTCTTGTTTAATTGTCGGATAATTTTTTGCTGGTCCTTTCCAAGTACCAGAGGTGAATCTTAATAATTCTTCTTTATGTGTTTGGGGATTTAACTGTTTCAGAATACCTCCATATCCTAGGTTAGAGGCATCAGTTTCTACTATCTTATTCCATGTCGGGTGTGGTAAAGCTAAACAATGTAATTGTTGAATTTTAGCTTTAATGTGCTTAACTGCTAAAGTAAGATCTGATGTCCAAGGTATAGGTTTCTTTTGGAGTCTCTGATTTAATAAGGCAGTATCCTGAGCTAATTGAGGCTAAAAGTCTCGGATGTAATTTAAACTTCCTAGAAAACGTTGTAATTGAGTTTTATCTTTTATTTCATCTGAAAATTTAGATGCAAACTCTATACTACGGTTAATGGGAATAATAGTGCCATTAGGTATGTTATGGCCTAAGAATCTAACAGTTGTTTGAAATAATTTCATTCTAGGAGCAGATAAAACTAAGCCATTTCTAATAATCACATGCTTAAAAATATTCAGATGTTTGAAATGCTGATCTATGGATGATGAGAAAATTAAGACATCATCAATATAACAGATAATGAATGCAGTATAAGCATTGAAAATATCATTCATAATATGCTGGAATTCAGATGGACCATTTTTAACACCAAATGGTAAAACATTCCATTCAAAATGGCCAAAAGGTACAGTAAATGCAGTTTTATACCTGTCCGCTTCAGCTATTTGAATTTTCCAGAATCCAGATTTTAGATCAAATTTGGAAAAGATCACAGAATCATAGAGTCTATCTAATAAATCTTTTTTATTCAGAATTGGATATCTAATCCATTGTAATGCATCATTTAACGGTTTATAGTTGATCACTAATCTAGGTGATCCTCTTTCTATTTCAACATTTTTATTAACATAGAAACCAGTACAACTCCAAGGAGATTTACTAAGTCTAATTAATTTCTTTGTTAATAAAGATTCAATGTCAGTTCTACAGAGTTCTAAATATTCCTTCTTCATTTGACTAGGTCTGGATTTAGTAGGAATATTCTTCTCATTGAAGTCAGGTTGATATGGCAAAGAAATGACGTGTTTCTTTCTATCCCAAAAAGTATTAGGGATATCACTACAAGTCTCAGATTGGAATTCATGAAGAATAGTTTGAATTCTCTTTTGTAGTGCTGGTTGTTGAAGACATTGGTCAACAGTTAAGAAGTGTATTTCTTTTTGTAATAAGTTAATCTGATTTGTTTTATTATCAATCATATGTCTGATGATATCAACTTCCTTTGTATACGGTTTGGTAATGAATTCAAAGGAAATATCAACTGTATCAATAACTGTATGGATACCTGTGGTATCTATTCTGGTAATAGGCATAATTGAATTGAGAAAAGGATTGCCTAAGATTATGCTTTGTGTCATATTCTGGATGAGCACAAATGAAGCAGGTGTGCACACTCCCTGTTTGCAGATAAGCACTTCTGATATTTTGTATTGAATTCTCATAGAATTCCCACTGGCGCTTGTAAGAGATTGAGTAGTTGTATGAAAGTATTTTAAAGGAATTAATCCTTCATGGATACAGTTCATATCAGCACCACTATCTATCAAGACAATGGCGTCAGTGATGAGGAAATCATGTTTGATTACTAAGGTAATCTTAGTATACCATTTCTGAAAAGTCACCTGGTTCAGAAGGAAGAGATACAGATTATTTTTTTTTGTCTGATCTGGTGAGATCTGACAAGTCTGATCTGGGAAAGTCAAAGTTTGACTTTGACTTTGACTAGGAGAAGGCTGATTTGGTGAAGTCAAATGTTGACTTTGACTTTGACCTGGCTGATCTGGTGAAGGCAGATCTGGGAAGACTACATGGGTTTTCCCTTTGGCTGTAGTCTGTTTAAAGAGATTTAATTCTTGAGAAAAGATTTGATGTGCAGTTTTTAACTGCTGGATGTCAGATTTAATAATATTTATCTCCATTTTTAGATCAGAAATGGTTGCGGGTTTATGAGGAATATACTCCTGCTGAATACGGTTTAATAATTCTTTCATACTGTAGTTTCTACAGGTTTGATTTCAGGAGTGGAGTAATTTTTATAACAAGTTTCTAAAAACTTGAGTTTCATCTCCGGATCAGTGATTTGATCAGCTGTGACAAGAAGAGATTGTTGAGTGTCAGTTAAAATATTTAGACCTGGTCCTTTCAGATCTAAACCGTTCATCTCAACTATTGCCTTCCAATAGTTAGATTCTGTTATGGCATTGCAGTTCTTAGAGCTGCAGCAAGGTTGATCAGGTTGATCAGAAGTGGTAGAAGAATCAGATTCATATGCAGAAATGTATGCAACGTCATCATCTGAATTGGTGGTAGAACTGTATTCAGAAAGGCAGTTCAGAATCTTCTGTTGAGTTTCTTCGTCGAGAGCTAACTCATGAAGTTTTCTTTTGAACTTAGATCAGCATTTGTTGGCAAAATGACAAGTTAATCCACACTTATAACAAATGGCTTTGCCTTTGCTGTTATGAGAGTTCTGATGTGGTTGAGGTCTGTATTTGGGTTCTTTATGTCTGAATTTCTTTTTAGAAAAGTATTTTTTATGCGGTTTAGGATGCTTAGAGGACATCCTAGGAGGCTTGGATGAAGAAGAAGTGGTTGGATAATGGATTTTTGTATCATAGGCAAATTGATCACAAAATTCACCTAATTCTTTTCTGTTGTCCAAATTCTGATTCTTCATCATATGTTGAAGTTTCATATCATTGCATAATCCTAGTCCTTCTTCTATTACTAGGACAATGAGATGTCCATAATTATATTGATCATAAGGAATATCCATTTGATCATGCTTATATTGGAGTTTTCTTCTTACTCTTTCAGCAAAAAGACTTGGGAGGCCATCAATGAACTTTGCCTTCCAATGTTCATTGTTTGCATCACTTCTCTGCATGACTTTCATAAGAAAGACATCTTTATACCATCTGAAGTGAGTCAGAGAAGGGCATCTCAGATTTTGGAGGAGTTCTCTGTGTCTATCAGTATTGACAATTCCTGGGCTAAGGAAATGGTGAATAATGGATTGGGCCAGGGTGTAACAAGCGTCTTCAGTTCTGGTATGAGTACCAGTGATCGGGTCAATATGAATTTTGAAAGAGTCTAAGATTTCTTGGCGTTGACTTTCAGTGAGACAATTGTCCCACCAGCCTTTCAGTATTCCTGTGAAACCGTTGACCAGGAATCTGCAGATCTGGTGATCTGTATTATCATTCTGTTTACAAATAGAAGAATACATGATCATCTGATGAATGGTCTCGAAGACCTGATATTCTATTTTTCCATCTATGTTCCATTCATAGATGGTTTTTCCATGATAAGATTTCTGAGAATGAAGAAAGTCTTCTTCATATAGACTATCTTGGGGAGTAGGTCTAGGGTAATAATACCTACTCGGTCCAGTTAAAGCTGTACGGGTGGTAGGTCTTTTAGAATAGTTAGAAGAGAGTTTGTTGAGGGAATCATCAAAATTCTTCTGAATATCTAAAATTTGAGAGAGGGAATACTCTTCTAGTTCATCATGATTTGGTGCATCTTGATTCATCATATTCAGCTGTCCTGAAGATGATTCAGGTGTGGTCTTATCAGATGTTGAGATCTTTAAATTCTTGATCTTATCCATAATGGATTCCATGAAGTCTTCCTCCTTCTTACTGGATTTTAATTTAAAATTCTGGACATCTAAAGGAGGTTTAAGAGTAACAGGTTCAATCGTTAATTTAAGTTTATCAGTTGGAGGAGTTTTAGATTGAGACTCCTGGATTTGAGAAACCTACTCCTCTATCCTAGTTAACTGAGTTCCTACAGTTTGAAGGAAGAGGTTTGTGTAATTGTTCTGTTTGGTTACAGGTACAATATCTTTTACCTTAACAATATCCTGATGATTGGTCTTATCTGGCACCTCAGTATAGGGGTTAATGACCAAAGGTTTTTGGTTACCTTGTCCTGGAGCCAGTTCTAAGGATAAAGGTGGTGGATGAATAGCTTGATAAGTCCTACCGGTAGTGGTAATCCAAGTTTTCTATATGTGGGTGAGAACTTGTAACTGTTGGTCATCCTTAATTTTAACTCTTTGAGTGAGCTGGTAATACCATTCAGGGAAGGACTGAAGGGATTGATTCTGTTCTAATTGGAAGTAGTACAGATTTTTAAGATCTAAGAGCTGTTGAGGATTATGGTTGGAGAAATACCAATCTCGGAAATCCTTATATTTTGGTTGCATAAAATCCTGGTGAAGACTTTGTCTTAGCATGCTATTGGGTGTAAAATCCATTAAATGTTGAATTGCATGTCACTTACGGTTGGGCTCATAGGCCTTCTGGTTATGGTGGATTCATAAACACCATGAGGAATCTAATTTTCACTGATGTGAATTCCTCTAATCTGATCCTCTGGGGGGAAAAAATAATAAGATTCCTCTGAACCATGAGGTTCAGTGAAAGAGGCCCGAGAAGATTCTGGGAGATCCATTTGATAAGGGGGAACAGTTTGGCGACTAAGACTAGAAGAGCTTCTGGTCAGAGGCAGAGGTGGTCTTTGAAAATGAAGGTAAACATTACCACCTTGAGTTTGGATGACATCATCCAAAGATTGTCGGATGACTGGTCTGGTAGGGACAGCCTGGGGAATTTGCCAGGTGTCAGGAAAGGTGATATCAGACCAGAGAATCATTCGGGGAACAACCACTTGGCTGTTGAATAGATTAGTATCTATAAAGACAGTATGTCCTTGCTCACTTTGCTTTCTGGTATAAGGATTCAAGGTTGTTAGAACCTTAAGATGAATCCTAAAGAGGATAGCAAAGGGAGATGATCCTGGTAGATAATCATAGCCATGCGATTGAACTCTGAGTTCAAGTACTTTGGCTAGATTGCTGTCAGATAAAGCAATACTTAAATTCGGATAAATATTAAAATAAATAGGTCCATGAGATAAAGTAGTCTCGATGGCTCCCATAAGGGAAGCTTTCCAATTTAAACACCTACCATCTCTAAGGGTGCATTGTATGTTGGTGTTCTGACCTAACAGAGTTAACGGTTTTAATGCAATTTGCACTAATCCTATATGCACATACTTATATTTTTGCATGGATGGATATAAATCATGCAGATGCAACAGATATAAAACATCATCATTATGCTGTAATGGAATGGCATACTCAAATGTTTTAATGATTTTACGACTAGTGAAATCAAAGGTTCCAATTTTATAAATTGTGTCTGGTTTAACCTTAGGGATTGTCCATTTATCTAAGGCTTCTTTTACATCTTGATATGCAATTAATTCAGTTACCTCAGAGGTGGAGGCTACAGTATTTGCTACGGATTGTATAGATACAGTACTGAGTTCAGACATGTTTATGTGTGACCATGCATGCTTAATGTAAAAAGGATATAAACAGTACTATAACCAAGACTAATCATGGCTCACACAATAGCAGCGGTACTCTCCGAAGTCCGCCCTGAAAAGAAAGGTGCTACACTAATTGTAGTAACCAGAACAGGGCCTCGGCCCCAGATGCTATGGAACACCTTTCCTTCCTTGCCAAGGGCAGCTGCTCGACCAAGAAAAAAATGACCACCCTAAAAAACGTAGCCACTCACCTGGGAGAAATTCCTGCTCAGATCTCAATCCTAGACTTTTTCTCTTCTACGCCGTCCTTAGGAAAGCTCGGTTGTCAAGGGAAAGGCTCCAGAATGACAAGCCATGATCTAAAAAGTGATTGCCCCCAACCCTTTTACAGTTCCAGAAGCAGAGGGAGCAGAACCATAAGACGTTCCCTCTCTCTAACCCGCAGGAGTTCCGGTGGAGGGTGAGGACCCGGATAGAGAGGGACCTATGGCAGTAGTTTAAGTTGGCCCAGTGGCGGAGCTAGCAGCAGCAAAGCCTTTTTTTTAGAGATCGTTCAATTCCGGATCGAAGAGATTCACCCGTAGTAGATAAGGGGGCAAAGCCAGAGGCAAAGCTATAGGCGTCTCTATCTGTATGGGGGAATGCTTTTCTTGCTCAAGCTTCTCGATCTGGGAAGGAACTGCTCGCTACTACTACATACGATGCACTATTGAAAGGCTCGATCCGGCCCGGAAGAGCGATCCAGGCATTTTGAAATCGTGATCCGAAGAGAGTCCTAGCCGCCATAGTCAGAGATTTAGATGTAGTTCCGGATGATCCAGATCCAGTCGATTTAGCAGTCGCGCTCTTGCCCCCGAGTCTTGGTTTGGGAAGCATGTGNATATATATATATATATATATATATTCCAAATCTTTGTTCTTCAACTCTCTCCTCCCCCTCGCAGCCTCTCACCCCGCGTAGCCCTGCAGGCCAGCAATTCTTCTTCTTCGTTGGTCTCTCTCTCTAAACCTTGGCCGCTACATGCTTTGATATTGAGTAATCTTCTTCACTTTCTTTCTTGATTTCTTTCTTTAATCTCTTTCTCTCTCTATTTTTGCCTCTCTCTCTCTCTCTCGTCCTTACTTCGTCTCCCTCCCTCTCTGTTTTTGCCTCTCTTTTTCGGTCTCTCTCTCTCTTTCATTTTCATCTCTGTTTCTTCCCCTTCTATTTCGTTTTCCATCTCTTCTCTAATTTTCTTTCTTTATGGCTGCTCTCTCTCGGTCTTTACCCTTCCCCATTTCTCATTTTGTTTCTCTCTCCCAATTTCTTTCTTCTTCTCGTCTTTCTCTGTCTTTTCTCTCCCTTTGTTTCCCTTTCTCTCGCCCTCTGTTTCTCTCTCTATCACTGTCTCTCTTTGCTTCTCTCTACATCCCTCTCTCTCTTCCCTTCTCAGATTCCCTTACTGTTTTTCTTCCCCTCTTTGTTTCTCTCTCCTTCTCATTTTCTCTCTCTATCTCTTCCCCCTGTTTTCTCGCTTTCTATTCTACAACTGGGTCTTGCACCCAGTTGTTCTGTCCTGAACCGGTTCATCACGAACCAAACCGGTTCAGTTTACTCGGACAGACCTGAACCGGTCCATCAGATAAAATCGAACCGGACTGGTCCGAACCAGTCCGGTCTGAATCTTTTGACCCGAAGCTTTATCATTTGACTCTGGACCCGATATATTGTTTTCCAATCTCGCGCAGACCCCTTCGCACCATTTTAATTAATTCTCTTTTATTTTATGATATTAAAAATGTGTTTATATTGTTTTATTTCAAAACAATTTAATGATTATATTTTTTTGGATTTCAGGTCATTAATTGTTTAATTCATTCTTCCGCTTCAGGTAAGTGGGCTTACATGATGGTGTGACTCCCGTTGTTATAAATGTATATGCTTTGTGTAAGTGAATTTATATCGTAATGTGACTCATGTATGATAAATATATATGCTTGTGTAAGTGGGCTTACATGATGGTGTGACTCCAGTTGTTATAAATGTATATGTTTGTGCAAGTGAATTTACATTGTAATATGACCTGCGTGTGATAAATGTAATATGTGTTATTCTCATCAGCTTTAATTGTCTATCAGCATGTTACTTTCATATATATGTTTGTGTAAATTGACTTATATAACGATCTGACCTTGATGTCATAATTGTATCATATATTTATTATCTATTTAACCATTTTCAATAATTATTATATTTCGTTAACACTTTGTTAATTGATTACTGTTCAGTTATTAGTGTGATTATCATGAGATAAATGTCTGAGTTTGACTGATTTTACGTAGTATGTTATCATGTTTGATTCTGTTATACATATCAGTATGCATTACATGATTAATTTTTGTCATTTGTTGGATTCTGCAAGTTATGAGGTTAATTCATTCAAGTGATAATTAAGAGCAAAATATGAACTTAAGCATGACCTTTAGTTAACAAGAAATCAAGACTGCTCACGTTATGTTCTGTTAAACAAATGAGGTGTCATATGTTCATACTTTCGTCACACATAGGGTGCCATATGTTCATGTTTTGGTCATTCATTAGGTGTCATCTGTAAATATTTTTCGTCACTCATGAGGTGCCATCTGTTCACATTTTTCATCACTTATGAGTGCCATCTGTTCTGTCGCCCAATAAGTTCCATCTATTTCGTCGCACGATGTGTGCCATCTGTTTCGTCGCCCAATTCGTCATGATGTGTTTCACTTAACGTATGATCAGTTCTGATTAGGTTGTTAACTAGAGGATATGCCAAGCCAAGATATGATTAAGATTGTTAAATGATTCTGTTTGAGACACGTGTTATCTGTGTGCTATGTTAAGCCATGTCATGATCAAGTACGTTACTTTATTTCACTTATGTTATATGTCAAGTTCAGTTATGTTATGTCATGATTGCATTTATGACATGTGGATGGATGTTATTATGTGAGTTTACTTACTGAGTATTTTAAAATACTCATTCCCCCACAATTATTTATGATGCAGGTGATGATGGCGAGCAACATGAGTGGGAGACTATCATAAGCAGTTAGATCAGAGGAATTTATGTTTTCAGTTTATGATTTGAATTAAAACTTAGGAAAATGATTTCTATTAAACTTGGTTATTTAAGTAATTTATTTTACGTTATGATTTTCTACGAATTATGATGAGTGAAAGTTTCATGAATTATGGATTTCAAGTTTTGACTTTATTTCATAATTTAATTCAGTTATTCGAGATTTTCTTAATTATGCATTTAAGACACTTTATCACTTTTGCTATATATTGATTAAGATTATGATCATGGATGAGTTTAATGCTTCCGCTATTTAAGGTCAGAGGTTTTCCATCATGGGTAAATTAAGAATTTTAAATTTGAGATTTTTCTCAAAATTAGGGTTTGTTTCGAATTAGAGATTTCAAAATTATGAAATTACACATATGTTTAAACATCGAGGATCGGAGCGTTACAAACAAAATCTCCTAAATTCTAAGCTATAACTTTTAGTTCAATGACAAAAATACAAGCTAAACAAGCAACTTACATCCTTTTATTTTATACACTCAATTTTCACGCGCACACACTAATTTTCAACAATTTACAAGTATCTTACATCTATTCATCTTAAACAATGTACCAGAGTATTAAAAGCATACAAATGAGTCATGCATCAATGGAGATGTATTTTGAACTTGAACGTATTGTAGTCAAAACCCCTTATCGGATTTGGTCCACGGGGCAATCACATATTATTTTTAACTCTCTAACCTTGATACTTGATAGTAAATTGACATGATAAATATCAAACATAACTTATATTAACGCAGTTGAGTCCATTTGATTGTGTTCATTTTGGTTAATGTGTTCATGAGAGCTCTAGAGAATTTATGTAATAAAAGTTCTCATAGAAGCAACTCCACTACAACAACAATTTTCTTCTATTGCAGAGTAACAATGCTATAAAACATAATGTATTATGTTTCAAAAAAGGTTTTCTATGCGCCATAAAAAAAGTCCTAAATTTTTATAAAAGACTAGGTCTTTTATAGTGCTTCAGAAAATGTTGTGTAAGCTATAAAAAGTCCTAAATTTTTATAAATGACTAGGTCTTTTATAGTGCTTCAGAAAATGTGCCTCCTATAAATTACTCATTTTTATAGCAGGCATAAACAACTATAAAATGTCATTAATAAAATTTTACTATATATGTAGATGTTTTAAAAGATCTAATACTTTCTATAGCGTAGTAGGCATGATATTAAAGGATTTTAATACCCCAATAATAGATAACAACTCTTTTAGATCTCATTTTTTTTCTTATGTTATTAAGCATATTCTTGCACATCTTTTTATTAGAAAGTACAAATCAAAATACCAGCACATCTTTTCTAACTTCTACTTATAGTGATTTATATACCATATAATAAGCACCTAAAAACTAATTGATCATGCAAATACACGCCACATCCAAAAAATACATATTTCAACCTAGAAGCTAGGTCTTAGAGTGATTAGCTTCTTTTTCACCTTTTTGAAAAAAAAATCAAGTTTTGACGTTCCTTCGATGGCGGCCGACAATAATCTTATGACATGAGTCTGTAAATTAAATATAAAAAATAATAATTAGATCTCTGAATGAGCTAGCACTAACTCGACAAACGTAGACTTAACTCTAACCTTACCCCAAAAAGTTGCAGGTTCATTTATTTCCATACACGTACAATTTTCATTCATTAACAATGCGTAACACTTGCAATAGGCATCGTCATTTCATAAAACCATGTATTTTCCATTACAACATACATACTATATTCTCTTGTCATCCTTTTAAGAGTGCTTTTGGTTTGCGGCCAAGTAATGTTGCAATACCGAGCTTTTAGAATTCTGCCTATGGCATAGACTTGGAATCTTTTAAAAACAATTTATCAAGACATACTTGCTAGGGGATTAGGATCCTCTCAAGTTCTTGGAATAGGAAAGGATATGTTACATCTGCCCCGTCCATTAAAATAATGGACGACCCATATGTAGTTTAAGAAAAGGACAAAAGGAGAAAGAAAAAAAACAAAAAAGAGAGCGAAAAAGTTGTTATTTCACCTCGGCAAAAATGTGAAGGTGATCATGACTGTCGTCTAGAATGGACGGTCACGATTAAATGAACAGATCCTAGGGATCTATTTTCCTTGCGAGGAGTGTTCCTGCATCATTATTTTTGTCAAAGTTACATTATAAATTCTAAGGAGAATGTAAAAATATGATTCGAACCCACGACCTCTAAGCTATGAGTGTGGGGGCTTATTATCACATTTCTTGTAAAAATTGGAAGAATGAGACTGTCAAGAAGTTGTGTGTAATTTTAGATGTGAATGGCACTTGAGTTTGTGTATTTTGACAAGGGAAGAATGGCACTCTAATTTTAAAATTAGAAGGGATATCTGTATAATTAAATTTAGTAGATAATCACATGTGTTGGATGTGTTTAAAACTTTTTTTAATTATATATTTGAAAAATTATTATCAATAAAATGGGTTATTATGATTGAAAACTATAGTGTCTCAATTAATATAGAGTTTAAAAACATGTCAAAGACATATAAAATTTTATTTGTTCTATTTAATTAAATGTATTAAGATGCAAAAGTAACTTATGTTATGTAACTTTGAAACTAATCTTAACATAAACTGAGCAATTATAATCGTTGAGTAAATGAGCAATAAGAGAGGAGCCTGCATAGTGGTAGGAGCTAATATCACATTTGGACATCAAAAGGATCAAGATCTATTGAGTAGTAGGTAACTGAAAGAAAATATGCTACATAGATTCATAGGCAGAAGTACAAAACACACAAGCAGTCCCAAAAGAGACACACCAAAATATGACGATGATCTTTGGTAGCCAATTTATCTATGAGAGCTAAATTTTAATGAAAGTACACTTAGATATATGGCCTGGAAACCAAACCAATTTAGTCTAATACAAAGTGAGAGCTTGGGGAGCCAAGCTTGAGTAAGTTTTACTAATAGAGAACTTACCATTCACGGAGAGATTCTAGAACCTAGAGTCATTCTGATCTGCATGAGAAGGATCTAAATCAAGACCAAAACCCCAATGATGCAAAGTAGAAGCTAGCCCTGTATTAGGTCCAATCCATCTTCCTTCTCTAATTAAAAGAGAAAGAGGGGAGTTTAAAGGGAAACCTGACTAGAAATTAATTTCCTACCTCCAACCGAATACATGAAGGGTACCAAGGTTAAGTAAAGAGAGAGGTTACAGCACCATTGCTAACATTAAGAGAGCAGAAAGCAGCACATTTATCTCTGAGCTTTAACAATTTTCTCCAAGACCAAGAAGGGTCAGCTGAAAATTTAATAGTGAACATAGAATGATCTTTTAACATATTATTATAACACCATGCAACCTAGAGAGATCCTTTTTCCTTGCTAACAAATCTCCAAAAGAGTGTTTAGAGACTGCAATAGTGTTCCATATAGTGAGATCTTTAATGCCAAGGCCACCAGACCATGACACTTTAGCACATTTGCAACTGCCAGTTTTGCTTGCGACAAAAAAATTCTCAATGCATCATTAATATTCTTTATAACTTGCTTTGGGAGAATAAGGAGACTAGTCTAATACCCTTGAATGGCAACAAGAATATATTTTATGAGCTGCAATCTCCTAACAAAAGTAAGATATCTATTCTCCCACACATTGGCTCTTTTAATGATTCTATCCACAAGGACATCACAATTTGATTTACTAAGTTTAGTAGAGATGAGGGGGGATACCCTAGTACCTAACAGTGAGGGATCCTTCAGTAAAACCAGTCTCAGACGGAATAGAAAGCTTTACATCCTCATCAACTCCAGAGAAGAAGATGTTGCTTTTAGCTTCATTAGGTTTGAGACCAGAAATCAAACTGAACAAATCCAACCCTATTCTTGTTGGATTTTGACATAAAGAAATTAAATATTTCAATTTAATGCTTCCATCAATATTAGTGGTATAATTAGAAATAGATTCAGAGTAGTTGGACAAAGAAGTCAAAAAATATATTCCCCATTAAACCTCATTTATTTATAATATAATTATATAAGATATGCCGATATTTGATAACGAAACATACAAATCCAATTAGTTACATTTTGAAATTTGAAAATTCAAAAAAAAAGAGATAAATTATTAGAATCATATTTTCATTATTTAGAGTATCTTGATATGAAGATAAAAAAAATAACGGTTAATTTACTCTCATGTTTCTGACATTTTGATCAAATATCAGTTAACACTACACCTTTAAAACTTAACACTAATTTTCTTGACACTTTCAAAACTTAACACTAATGTACTTGATGTTTTTATTTTGCGAATTGGGAATCCTACTGCTATTTTCAATAAAAAATAATAGATGGAACTAAAAGAGACAATATGCCTTGAGTTAGTTTCAAAAGAAAAATAAAATTGCTATTGTACACAGCCCGCTAGAGTGAGGCCAGAAAAAATTTCAAAGGCTGATGACAAATTTTACAAAATTATATATTTACTAATAATCAAAATAGGGACAAGTATTGATCTATTTATCTTATTATGCATTTAATTTTCATATTTTATAGTAGAAAAATTCACTCAACAAAAAAACTTGTATTAATTACTAAAATTAGGGGGAAGACGAAAATTTAGTTGATAGTTCCAACAAATTAAGAGTGGTAAAATTTATATATTTAACTAATTTAAGCATTTAATAATTAATATTTACTAAAATATTTTAAAATAAAGGTGCCAATTACTCCTCTTTGCTACAGGTGGACCGTCTCTGTAAGCCCAAATCAAAGAATACAAATAATATATTAAAGGAAAACTTAGACAATTGGACTGTTTTAAGTTATAATTTTTATATTATGTCATATTAATTTATGGTTTATATATATGATCAATTCATTTTTAAAACTGTTAATGCCATTTGTAAAAGTAATTTTTGCTTTTTAGGTTTTAATGTTTTAAAATTAAAATATAAAACACACCTCTATATTTTAATCTAAATGCAAACTATACCTCTACATTGTTTTTTTATATTTTTAACCAAACTATAAAATATTTTTCTCATGATTATTATAATTAAAATTTAACAGAAAATTAATTTCATCTATTTTTTTAATTAAATTTAACAGAAAATTAACTTCATCTATTTCTCTTTGTTCATAGGAATAAGGGTGAGATTCAATCTTCTCTTTTTCCAGAAAACCCAAAAGAGGGAATTTTAGTATAAATGAAAACAGAGAAAAAAACACCACAGAATCACATAAGAAGATAAGAGTACATTCTTTACCGAAAACAAATAAGAAAGGAAAACAGCAAAAATAAATCAAATGAGCCCAGAAAAGATTGGATTTTTTTATGAGTGTGGGCTAATGGGTTTTCTGTATTTTAAAGGTATGAGCTGACGTATTTCGACCCTTTTCTTGTTTTGGATGAATTTTCAGGTAGGTATCTCTGTTTTTTGTTCTTTTTTATGATTGTATTTTGGCGAAGTGTGTAATTTATACAGGTCTGAATTCTGAATCTGATTGAAAGAATTGTGTTTCAGTTAATTATTTTGCTCTAAAAATTTTCTTCTTCAGATTCTTGCCCCTCTTTTTCGCAAGCAGCAACCATAAATTGGTATCTCCAAATTGATAGAATGAATTGAAATCTGAGTTACAGAGAAAACAGAGAAATAAAAATGAGATTCAAAAGCAGAGAAGAACAACAGAGGAGGAAACCAAACAGAAATAGATCAAAATCAAGAATCCAAAATGGAGCCCCCCAATTCCTCTTGAACTTACCCAAGTAACTCTCTGGAGGCTCTTGATAATGAATATCAAACTCACCGTCGCCGACTATAATTCTGTTAAAATCGCCCCCAGAATTATAATCCTCATCTTGATTTCCCTCACCTTCTCGGTGGTCAAACCGAGAGTAAGCTTATGGCAATGCCTCTGATACATGAACCCATTAATGCATCTGAGGGTTTGAGCCACAGATACGTAGAAGATGAGACGGGCAAAAGAAAGAAGAATGATGGGAATCCAGCAATGGCGGCACTAAAGGCAAGGAGACTGGGGCTGGGCTAGTAAGACCAGGCTTAAGAAGATGAAGGACAACTGGAGAAACTTGTGGAGCTCCTTCTTATGGAGATCTATGGAGCGTTTTTTCTCTAAGGTCTTCTCGAAGTGAGGGTGGATGATGGTGCTGAGAGCTTGGAGGACTGTCTCTTTGGGGGTAGGTAAGTGGTTGTTTTGAGAGTTATGGGGGGGTTCTGTTCGCCCCTCTTATATGAGGAAAAAATTATAAATAAAAATATTAAATAAAAATTATAGAGGTATAATTTCATTTTGATAAAAATACAAGGCGTGTTTTGTATTTTAGCTTTTTTTTTAATTATCTTCTACAGGACGTTGCCTCTCCCGCTTATGAATTTCTTCTTCCTTGTCTCCGACGGCTTTTTCATCAAAATTATAGGAAACTTCTAGTGATTTATTCCACGAATTCTTCATTCATTATTCATTATTTTGATCTCCTGTCAATACGTGACATATTCTAAGAAATCAGGTCTGTTTTTGTATTCTATTTCGTCTATTTTTTTATTTACTACCGTTGATTCTGTAATCTTTCTTTCTTTTTTTGAAATTGTTATTAGTATATGAAATTCTTTACTCGAATCTTTGTTAGAATTCTGGATTTATTTGCTGGTATTTTTTATTGTTTTCTGAAATCGTTATTTTCTAATTTTGGAACCTCTGCATAGTATTCTAATAAATTTTGTTATTAATATTCTTAATAATTAATTTCTAGTTTATTCAATGTAATTGATCTTTAAATGTTAATCGTTTGTTTGATTGCTTAATTTCGTTTGGTCGGTTTCTGCCTTTGTATTTCTATTTTGGATAGTTGGAATCGCATCTGCCTTTTTTAGATTGTTGAATCGTGATTTTATTTACGTAATTTATATATTTTTTCGTATAGTATAAACCTATATATTGTCTATTCATTTGTCTGGAATATAAGAATGTATATACTATTAGTATAGATATGTACTATTAGTATATAATACATACAGTATGATATTATTTGTTATATATTGTAGTCATATATCATATATTATATATTTATATGCTTATTTATGAAAATTTATACTGCATAGTCTTATATTGTATAGTGTAAATTTATATATATTGGATTTTGTATGCTATTTACTTATTTGTTGTAATTCTATTTTTTTAGGTCGGATGGTGAATATTCCCATTGTTATTTTATGATGGGAAGTGGGATGATGCAAGAAATTACATTGACTACAAAATTAAGCCATTGTTGGCGGGTAATGATGCATCATACAAAATTTTACATGGTTCAGTGTCACGTGCTTTAGGAGTAGATATTAATGATATGTGTTTGTTGGTAAATATTGAATCTGGAGGATCTACCTCTAATTTTGTAGAGATAAATGTGGATTCTGATGTTGTTTGGTATCTTATTTTGATGAATAATGAGAGAGGTAAAAATTATCCGTTAATTGTTACATCACGCAGTGGTTGTAGAACATTTGATGATATTATTATAGTTGTATTTTTTCGTAATCAGAGGTTGGGTGCTCATCTCAAATTATTTCCTGATAATCCGCCTGAACCGTTATTTGTGGATAAATTAGATGCAGATAAGTTACCTTTTAGATTTGATATACATGAGAATTCATTTTTCAGCTCAAAATATGAGTTGAAAAAGGCCCTCCATTTCATAGCTATGAAGCATAATTTTCAATTTTTGACTAGCAAGTCTAACCGTGAAAAGTATGTAGTCCGTTGTGTTGTCAAGAGTTGCTAGTGGTTTGTGTATGCTTCACGTTATAGAGGTGGTGAAATTTGGTGAGTTAGAAAGTATGTAAAGGATCACACTTGTTCGCTTGACATTGTTTAGAGTGATCACCGACAAGCCACTTCAACAATGGTTAGTGAGTGTATAAAGGATAAGTATATGTGTGGAGTTGGTGATCACACACAACTTAAAGACATAATTCATCTTATGCGTGTGAAGCATGTCATTAATATCAGTTATTATAAAGCTTGGAGGACCAAGAATGAAGCTCTTGATATGATTCGTGATTCTCTGGAGGAGTCCTATACCATACTACCTTCCTATTACTATTACTTGCAGAAGAATAATCCTGGTACAGTTACTAACCAATTACCATTTGTATATAACTATTTACTATTATTAGTCATTTTATTATAACACATTCAATATCTTTTTAGCAAATATTTTTATATGTTTTAGGTACTGTTACACGTTTCCATATTGATCGTGATGGGAGGCTAAAGTATTTTTTGTGGCGTTGGGACTTCGTTAAGTGGTAGTTGTCATTATAGACCCGTGATAGGAGTTGATGGAACCTTTTTGGCGAATAAATACCATGGTACATTTCTTATTGCTTCAATGCTTGATGGTAATGACTAAATTTTTCCATTAGCATTTGCAATTGTTGATTTGGAGAATGATTTGGCATGTGATTAGTTTATAAAGAAGTTGAGTTGTGTCATTGAATATCGTGAAAAGTTGATGATCATTTCTGATCGTCATAATAGCATCCGAAAGGCTGTTCCAAAGTATTTTTTGGATGCTCATCATTGTTATTGCATCCAGCATTTGCTCAATAATGTGAAGACAATATATAAGAGGTTTAAACTTGATAGTTTATTTTATAAATGTGCGAGGGCATACATGACTGTAGATTTTGAGTTGCACATGCGTTGTCTAGAGGCCATTATTCCATCTATACGATCTTACTTGAGTGGAGTTAGGTTTGAGATATGTGCTCGTGCTTATTTCGTTAGGCATCACTATAACGTGATGCCATCAAATTTAGTTGAGACAGTAGATTCTATTCTAAAGGATGTTCGATCATTGTCTATTGCCTACCTTATAGAGTTTATATGACAAAAGTTACAGTTATGATTTTATGATCGAAAGATTGCTGCTAATTGTATGCTTACATCTTTAACTAAGGAAGTGGAGAATGATTTACGTGTTCAATTTGAGATGGATCGTATCATATGAGTCTTAATGATTTATAGTTCTTTTATGTTTTTGTCTTAATGTTTAATGATTTCCATTCATTGGTTATAATTAATTGTTTATTTTTGTAGGTATACATCGTTGATGTTAATACATCTTAAGTTCTTGATGAAGAAGTTGAATATGTTGTGAATCTTACAAATAGGTGTTGCACTTGTAATATGTGGCAACTAGATCTATTATCTTGTTCTCATGCGTGTGCTGCACTTATAAGGAGGAACCTTTCACCATATCCATACACGTCTAAGTACCATATGAAAAGTGAGCTTGAGTACGTATGCATCATCTGTGAATTCCGTTTGCAATGAATCTGATTGGTTAGTCCCTGATGATATTAAAGATAAAAAGATTTTACCTCCGCATGCTAGACGTTCTTCGGGTAGAACAAAGAAAAAAAGTATTTATCTTTTATGGAGAAGATTTCAAAAAATAGATGTAATACATGTGGTGTTTTAGGGCATAATAAGAAGAGTTGTAAAAATCATGTTAAAGATTGCGAAGGAGGTGCTTTGAAGAAGAAACGTGCTCGAGTTGATTAGGTTGATGGTTATGTTTTCGCTATCCTTATTTTGCATGGAATTTACTTTTCATATATTTTTCAATTCCATATCAAACAAATCAATGGCCATGCGAATTTTATGATTATGCTTGTTTAATACAATGTTTCAAGATATTTGATATATGTCCATAGTATATTATCATTAAAGAGAGAATTGGATCTGTACGAATAGTATAAGATCATTTACATATCTATTTTGAATAAGGTTTTTTCAAGGATTTGAATTTTTACCCATAGTATATCATTGTTTACATATATGTATATGTACGCTGGTCAAACAAGACTATTTTTAAGGAATTGGATATATATACCTATAGTACTTTATCTTTTACAAGAATTATGTATTCAAACCTGTATATTCACTATTCAAACATAAAGAGATAAATTTCAAAATGAACTTTCATATATTCTTAAATGATCAGTAGTTTGAAATCCATCTAAAGTTTCAGATTTAGTAACATATTTGCAGCTATCATCATCTAATTCCNTATCTTTTACAAGAATTATGTATTCAAACCTGTATATTCACTATTCAAACATAAAGAGATAAATTTCAAAATGAACTTTCATATATTCTTAAATGATCAGTAGTTTGAAATCCATCTAAAGTTTCAGATTTAGTAACATACTTGCAACTATCATCATCTACTTCCTATTGATATACCAACAACTAAGAGTAATGTCATTCAAAATAACGATTCCATCATCTACACCTATTCATCTATCAAATCTATCAGAATTTCTTCAAGTTAATTATCCTAAGAAAACAATCCAAAAATTATACCAATATTCATTCATCAAATTCAGGAAGGGGTTGAGATAAAAAATTGAAGTTTGGAATTTTCGATTCAAATGGCATCACTGTTGATGTTGCTGCTTCCTTTTACTTCAATGCTTGTTGTGCTGTTTGTTGTGCTTGTTTCTCATTTTCTGCCAATTTCATTAGACGCTGTGACTTTTTTACGTTGGCCGCATTTACTGCAGCTTTGATTAGGCGTCTTTTTTTTCCTGCAGTTTATTTACGTCAAAAATAGTTTAGTTCTTAATAGGAAATAAATATATAATCTCATTTAGAATTACCTTTGATTGTGATAGTTGAATTGTAGTTGAATTTTTTTCAGCACATTTTGGTCCAGGATCTCTAGCATTCACATCCTTGTTTATAGCAGTTGTATCATCATCCATAGCAACATTTCCAGCAGTTTTATCAACAGCATCAGTAGTGCAGCATTATCCTTTTCATTAATAATAATGAACCATGGTTAGGATTCTTAGTGTTAAATTGATATTTCTAAAAATATTAGTATAGTATATAAACTTTTTACCTTTGCAAATGATGTTTATTGGGCAAGCATACTTAACAAAGTATGTATTTCATTTCATGTTGCACTTGCTCCAACTTATCAATTTTCTTAGCACTTACAGCCAGTGTGCTTCTCTATTTTGATTTTTTTTGGTTTTTTCATTAGTAAACCAAATGATCCACAATCTGATTCTTCACAATTTTTTTCATCATCCACATTTTCGCCCTTAAAAAATGAGCCATAAATGGCGCTTCTAATTCCAATTGTGTAAGTCCAATTGGTTATATTATAAGCTGTTATGAAATTAAACATTAATTCAAAATAGGAAAATAGAAAATATTTAGTTACTGACAGTCATCATTTATATACTACTTCATGAAACAATTAACATCATCTAATAACTAATATACCACTACAGTATACTCAGATCAAATTAATTACAAATTATTAACATGAATTTTAGTCATTTATACTTAAGATTAAACAATAAAATTCTAATTCATTTATAGTAAAGGAAAGTGAAATCATAATATACCTCTTATGGGTCAAAAACTTTATTTTGTAATTCTCTCCAGCTTGGTTGTTCGCCCCCCTCCAGTTGCACATTCTTAGTATTCCATCTCCTAAGCGTTGTGCAATGTTAATGCTAGGATTCGTGAGTATAGGGATCACCTCATACGTCCAAACAATCAAAGTTAGTGGGAATCCTCCAAACCTGAATCCTTTTGCAGTAGGATTGTTGAGAACAATTTTCACATATCTGATTGTCATCTCATATGACAATTGGCCCCATGGGTAATTCTAAAAAATATCATCTATATCGACTGTTTTCAAATGGTCAATGTCAATGCCAGTAGATAATTATTTTGGCAAAAGG
>QANY01011069.1:0-15000 GCA_003255025.1 Datisca glomerata | reverse complement strand
CTTTCTCTCTCTTGCACTCTCTCCCTCTCTCATCGCCTCTCTCTCTCTCCATCTCTCTGTTTCTCTTACCATATCTCTCTATTTATCTCCCTCCCGCACTCTCCCTCTCTCCCTCTCTTGTTCTCTCTCTCTCGCTCGCTCTTTCTCTCTCTCATTATTTCTCTCCCTCTCACTCCCTTTCCCTCTCTCTCCCTCTCTCCCTATCCCTCCCACTCTTTCCCTCTCTTTCTCACTTGTTCTCTCTCCCTTTCTCTCTCTCTCCCTCTCTCTCTCTTTCCCTCTCTCTTGCTCACTGTCTCTCCCTCTCTCCCTGCAACTCTCTCTCTCTCCATCTCTCTTTTTCTCTTACTATATCTCTCTATTTATCTCCCTACCGCGCTCTCCCTCTCTTGTTCTCTCTCTCCTTCTCTATCTCTCTCCTTCTCTATCTTTCTCATTCTCTCTCCCTATTTCCTCTCCCTCTTTCACTCTCTATCTTTCCCTCCCTCTCCCCTCTCTCACTCTCTCTTTCAATCTCCCCATCTCTCCCTTTCTCACCCTCACTCTCTCACTCCTCTCTCTTTCTCCCATGCTCTCTCTCTATCTCTCCCGTTCTCTCTGTCTCTATCTCTCTCTTTTTCTTTCTCTCTCTCGCTCCCTCCCTCTCATTCTTTCTATCTCTCTCACTCTCTCTCCCTCTTTCCCTCTCTCTCTCCCTCCCTCTCTCTCCCCCTCTTCCTCTATTCTTCTCTCTCCATTTCTCCCTCTCTCCCTTTCTCCCCTCCCTCTCCCACTCTCTCTCTGTATCTCTCATTCTCTCTCTCATTCTCTATGTCCCTTTCTCTTTTTCCCTCTCTTGTTCTCTCTCTCTCTCACATTCTCACACACTCTCTCTTTTTCAATCTCGCTCTCTCATCATCTGTCTCACTCCTTCTCCCTCTCTTGTTCTCTCTCTCTCTCTTGCTCTCTCTCTATTTCTTTCTCACACACTCTCTCTCCCTCTCTACCTCTCTCTCCCCCTCTCTCTCCCAATCTCCCTCTCCCTCCCTCTCTCTCCCTTTCTTTCACTCTTGTTCTCTCTCCCTTTCTCTCTCTTGCACTCTCTCCCTCTCTCATCGCCTCTCTCTCTCTCTCATCGCCTCTCTCTCTCTCCATCTCTCTGTTTCTCTTACCATATCTCTCTATTTATCTCCCTCCCGCACTCTCCCTCTCTCCCTCTCTTGTTCTCTCTCTCTCCTTCTCTATCTTTCCCATGCTCTTTCCCTATTTCCTCTCTCTCTTTCACTATCTCTCCCCCTCTCTATCCCCTCCCTTGCTCTCTCTTTCACTTTTCCCCACTCTCCCTTTCTCACCCTCACTCTCTCACTCTTTCACTCTCTTTCTCCCATGCTCTCTCTCTCTTAGTCTCTCTCGTTCTCTCTGTCACTCTCTCTCTCTCTCTCTCTCTGTTTGTCTCTCTCCCTCGCTATCGCTCTCTCTCATTCTCATCTCTCCCTCCCTCTCTCTCCCTCTCTCCCTATCTTTCTCTCCCTCTTTCTCTCTCCCTCTCTTCCTCTCTTGTTCTATATCCCTTTCTCCCTCTCTCCCTTTCTCTCCCTCCCTCTCTCTCTCTCACCTTCTCCCTCTCTCTCTCTCTGTATCTCTCATTCTCTCTCTAATTCTCTCTGTCCCTTTCTCTTTCTCCCTCTCTTGTTCTCTCCCTCTCTCTCTCTTGCTCTCCCTCTCTTGCTATCTCATATCTCCTTCCCTTATTCTTTCTCGTTCTCTCTTTGTTCTCTCACTCTATCTCTCTTTCTCTGTCTCCGTCTCTTTCTCTCTCCATCTCTCTCTTGCTCTCTCCCTTTCTTTATCTCGCTCCCTCTCTCTCTCTCTCACCCTCTTAGACTCTCTCTACCTCTCACTCTCTCTCTTTCTCTTTGTCTCTCTCTCTCACACGCAAGCTTACACTCTATCCCTCTCCCGCCCCTTTCTCTTTCTCTCCCTCTCTCACTCTCCCTCACTTTCACTCACACACTCTCTCTCTCTCACTTTACCTCTCTCCCTCTACCTCACTCTCTCTCGATCCCTCTCTCCCTCCCTCACTTTATCCCTCTCTCTCCCTCTCTCTCCCCCTCTCTCCCCTCTCCCTCCCTCTCTAACTCTCGCTCTCGCTCTGTCTTTCCTGCTCACTCTCTTTGTCTCTCTCTCTCCCTCTCTCTCTCATCCTCCCTCTCTCTCGTTGTCCCTCTCTCCCTCTGTTCTTCTCTCTCTCATTCTTTTTCTCTCTATTGCCCTCTCTCTCTTATCTCTCTCTCCCACTCTCTCCCTCTCTCCCTCTCTCCCTCGCTCCCTCTCTCCCTCTCTCTTTCTCTATCACTCTCTCAATCTCTCTCTCCCTCTCTCTCCCTCTTCCTTTCTCCCTCTCTCCCTATCTCTCATTCTCTCTCTCACTCTTTCTCTCTGTGTCTTACTCTCTCTCCCCCTCTCTCTCCCCCCTCTCTCTCTCACCCACTCGTTCTCTCTCTCTCTAGCTCTCTCTATCTCTCTCTCACACACACTGCCTCTCCCTCCCTCTCTCTCCCTTTCACCCTCTATCTCCCATTCTCTCCCTCAATCTCACTCTCTCTCTCTCTCTCGTTCTCTCTCTATCTCTCTCTCACTCTCTCTCTTTCACTCTCTCTCTTTCACTCTCTCTCTCTCTCTCCCCCTCTCTCTCCCTTCTATTGCTCTCTCTTTCACTCTCCCCTTCTTTCCCTTTCTCACCCTATTTCTCACTCTTTCTCTCTCTTTCTCCCATGCTCTCTCTAACTCGTACCCTCTCTCCTTCTCTCTCTCTCTCTCTGTCTCTCTCTCATTCTTTCTCTCTATCCATCACTCTCTCACTCTCTCTCTCTCTTTCTCTCTCTTTCCCTCTCTCTCTTCCTCTATCCCTTCCTCTCTCCCTTGCTCTCTCTCCCTCTCCCCCGCCTCTCTCTCTCCATCTCTCTTTTTCTCTTGTTCTCTCCTTCTCTCTCTCTCTCTCTCTCCATCTCTCTTTTTCTCTTGTTCTCTCCTTCTCTCTCTCTCTCTCTCTCTCTCTCTCTGTCTCTCTCTCTCTGTCTCTATCCCATTCTTTCTCTCTATCATTCACTCTCTCTCTTTCTCTCTCTTTCTCTCTCTTTCCCTCTCTCATTTCCTCTATCCCTTCCTCTCTCCCTTGCTCTCTCTCCCTCTCCCCCCGCCTCCCTCTCTCCATCTCTCTTTTTCTCTTACTCTATCTCTCTATTTATTTCCCTCCCACACTTTCCCTCTCTCCCTCTCTTGTTCTCTCTCTCATTCTATATCTTTCTCATGCTCTCTCTCCCTTTCCACTCTCTCTATCACTCTCTCTCTCCATCTCTCTTCCCTCTCTCACTCTCTCTTTCGCTCTCCCCCTCTCTCCCTTTATCACCCTCTCTCTCACTCTTTCTCTCTCTCTCTCTCTCGCTCTCTCTCTCTCTCATTCTCTCTCTATCTCTATGTTTCTCTCTCTCTCAAACTCTATCTAATTCTTTCTCTCTCTCCCTCTCTCTCCCTCTCTCCCTCTCCCTCACTCACTCTCCCTCTCTTTCTCTCTTGTTCTATCTCCCTTTCTCCATCTCTCTCCCTCTCTCTCCCCCTCTCTCTCTCACTCTCTCTCACTTTTTCCCTCTATCTCTGTATCTCTTGTTCACTCTCTCATTCTCACTGTCCCTTTTTCTTTCTCCCCCTCTTGTTCTCTCTCTCTCCTTGTCTCTTTCACTTTCTCACACACACTCTCTCCTTCTATCTCCCTCTCCTACCCTCTTTCTCTCTCTCTCCCTCCCCCTCCCCTTCTCTCCCTCTCCCTCTCTCTATCTCTCTCTCTCATTCTCTTTGTCTCTCTCTGTCTCTCTCTCTCTCCCGCTCCCTCTCTCATTCTCTCTCTCTCACTCTCTCCCTCTCTCCCTCCCTCCCTCTCCCTCCCTCTCTCCCCCTCTTTCTCTCTTGTTCTCTCTCCCTTTCTCTCTCTCCCTCTCTCTCTTTCTCTCTCCCTCTCTCCCTCCCTCTCTCCCCCTCTTTCTCTCTTGTTCTCTCTCCCTTTCTCTCTCTCCCTCTCTCTCTTGCTCTCTCCCTCTCTACCCGCCTCTCTCTCTATCACTCTCTCTCCCTCTCTCTCCCCTCTCTCGCTCTCTCTTTCACTCTCCCTCTCTCTCCCTTTCTCACCCTCACACTCTCACTCTTTCTCTCTCTTTCTCCCATGCTCTCTCTCAGTCTCACTCATTCTCTCTATCTCTCTCTCTCTCTTTGTCTCTCTCTCTCTCGCTCTCTCTCTCTCTCATTCTCTCTCTCTCTCTCTTTCTCCCACTCTCTCTCTCTATATCTCTCGTTCTCTCTCTCATTCTCTTTGCCCCTTTCTCTTTCTCCCTCTCTTGTTCACACTCTCTCTCTCTCTCTTGCTCTCTCTCTCTCTCACTTTCTCACATACTCCCTCTCCTTCTATCTCCCTCTCTCACCCTCTGTCTCCCTCCTTCTCCCTCTCTTGCACTCTCTCTCTCTCTTGCTCTCTCTCTCTCTCTTTCTCTCTCAGACACACTCTCTCTCTCTCTTTCTAACTCTCTCTCCCTCTCTCCCTCTCTCTCCCCCTCGCTCTCTCCCTCTCTCTCTCAACCACTCGTTCTCTCTCTCTATCTCTCTCTCTCCCTCTCTCTCTCTCGCTCTCTCTTTCTCTCTCTTTCACACTCTCTCTTTCCCTCTCTCCTCCCTCTCTCCTCTCTCCTCTCTCCTCTCTCTCTCATTCTTTCGCACTCTCGCTCTCTCTCCCTCTCTCCCTCTGTCTCCCTGCCTCTCTCTCCCTCTCTTCCTCTCTTGTTGTCTCTCTGTTTCTCCCTCTCTCTCCCTCTCTCTCTCACTCTCACTCTCTCTCTTTCTCCCACTCTCTCTCTGTATCTCTCATTCTTTCTCTCATTCTCTCTGTCCCTTTCTCTTTCTCCCTCTCATGTTCGTTTCTCCCTTTCTCTCACTCTCTCTCTTTCTATCTCCCTCTCTCACCCTCTGTCTCACTCCTTCTACCTCTCTTCTTCTCTCTCTCTTTCTTGCTCTCTCTCTCTTTCTTTCTCACACACTCTCTCTCACTTTCTAACTCTCTTTCTCCCTCTCTCCCTCTCTCTCTCTCTCTCTTTCCCTCTTTTTCACTCTCTCTCCTCTCTCTCGATCTCTCTTTCACTCTCCCCTTCTCTCCCTTTCTCACCCTCTCTCTCACTCTTTCTCTCTCTTTCTCCTATGCTCTCTCTGACTCTATCTCGTACCCTCACTCTTTCTCTCTATCTCTCTCTCTCCATCTCTATGTCTCATTCTTTTTTTCTATCCATCACTCTTTCTCTCTCTTTCTGCCACGCTCTCTCTCTCTCTCACTCTCTCCCACTCTCTCCCTCTCCCTCCCCCTCTCTCCCTCTCTTTCCCTCTTGTTCTCTCTTCCCTCCTCCCTCTCTCTCCCTTTCTCTCTCTCTCTCACTCCCTCTCTCTCTCTCACTCCCTCTCTGTCTTTCCCTCTCTCTATATCTCTGGTTCTCTCTCTCATTCTCTTTGTCCCTTTTTCTTTCTCCTTCTCTTGTTATCTCTCTCCTTCTCTCTCTCTCTCACTTTCTCACACACACTCTCTCCTTCTATCTCCTCTCTCACCCTCATTCTTTCTCTCTCTCCCTCCCCCTCCCCCTCTCTCCCTCTCCCGCTCTCACCCTCTCTCTCACTCTCTCTCTCCCTCTCTCATTCTCTCTCTCTCTCTCTCGCTCTCTCTCTCTCCCTCTCTCTCCCTCTCTCTCACAATCTCTCTTTCTCCCACTCTCTCTCTGTATCTCTCGTTCTCTCTCCCATTCCCTTTGCCCCTTTCTCTTTCTCCCTCTCTTGTTCTCTCTCTCTCTCTATGTCTTGCTCTCTCTCTCTCTCTCTCTCACTTTCTCACACACTCCCTCTCCTTCTATCTCCCTCTCTCACCCTCTGTCTCACTCTTTCTCCCTCTCTTTTACTCTCTCTCTCTCTCTTGCTCCCTCTTTCTCTCTCTCTTTCTTACACACACTCTCCCCCCTCTTTCTAACTCTCTCTCTCTCATCCTTTGTCTCACTCCTTCTCCCTCTCTTGTACTCTTTCTCTCTCTCTTTCTTTCTCACACACACTCCCTTTCTCCCACTCTCTCCCCCGCTCTCCTCTCTCTTGGTCTGTCTCCTCTCTCCCTCTCTCTCATTCTTTCTCTCTCTCACTCTCTCTCCCTCTCCATCTCTCTCTCTCTCCCTCCCTCTCTTCCTCTCTTCTTTTCTCTCACTTTCTCCCTCTCTCTTAATCTCTCTACCCCCTCTCTCTCACCCACTCGTTCTCTCTCTCTCTCTCTCTCTCTCTTTCCCTTTTTTTCACTATCTCTCCGCTCTCTCTCTCTTTCCCTTTTTTTCACTATCTCTCCTCTCTCTCGATCTCTCTTTCACTCTCCCCTTCTCTCCCTTTCTCACCCTCTCTCTCACTCTTTCTCTCTTTTTCTTCTATGTTCTCTCTCACACGATCTCGTACCCTCACTCTTTCTCTCTCTCACTCTCTCTCTCTCACTCTCTCTCTGTCTCATTCTTTTTTCTTTGTATCACTCTTTCTCTCTCTTTCTGCCATGCTCTCTCTCTCTCTCTCACTCTCTCTCCCACTCTCACCCTCTCTTCCTCTCTCCCTCTCACTCCCCCTCTCTCCCTCTCTTTCCCTCTTATTCTCTCTCCACTTCTCCCTCTCTCTCCTTTTCTCTCTCTCTCACTCCCTCCCTCTCTTTCCCTCTCTCTATATCTCTCGTTCTCTCTCATTCTCTTTGTCCCTTTTTCTTTCTCCCTCTCTTGTTTTCTCTCTCTCTCCTTCTCTCTCTCTCACTTTCTCACACACACTCTCTCCTTCTATCTCCGTCTCTCACCCTCTTTCTCTCTCTCTCTCTCCCTCCCCCTCCGCTTCTCTCCCAATCCCTCTCTCACCCTCTCTCTCCCTCTCTCTCCCTCTCCCTCTCTCTCCCTCTCTCTCTCTCTCTTTCTCCTACTCTCTCTCTGTATCTCTCGTTCACTCTCCCATTCTCTTTGCCCCTTTCTCTTTCTTCCTCTCTTGTTCTCTCTCTCTCTCTTGCTCTCTCTCTCTCACTTTCTCACACACTCCCTCTCCTTCTATCTCCCTCTCTCACCCTCTGTCTCACTCTTTCTCCCTCTCTTGTACTCTCTCTCTCTCTTGCTCCCTCTTTCTCTCTCTCTTTCTTACACACACTCTCTCACTCTCTTTCTAACTCTCTCTCTCCCGCTCTCCCTCTCACCCCCTCCCTCTCACCCCCTCTCTCTCTCCCCCTCTCTCTCACCCACTCGTTCTCTCTCTCCCTCTCTCTCTCTCTCTCGCTCTCTCTTTCTCTCTCTTTCACTCTCTCTCTTTCCCTCTCTCCTCTCTCTTGCTCACTCTCCTCTCTCACGCTCACTCTCTCTCACTCTCTCTCCCTCTCTCCCTCTCTGCCGCTCTTGTTTTCTCTCCCTTTCCCCCTCTCTCCCACTCTCTCACCCTCTCTCTCTCTTTCTCCCATTCTGTCTCTGTATCTCTTGTTCTCTCTCTCATTCTCTTTGTCCCTATCTCTTTCTCCCTCTCTTGTTCTCTCTCTCTCTTGCTCTCTCTCTCTCTCTTGCTCTCTCTCTCTCACTTTCTCACATACTCTCTCTCCTTCTATCTCCCTCTCTCACCCTCTGTCTCACTCCTTCTCCCTCTCTTCTTCTCTCTCTCTTTCTTGCTCTCTCTCTCTTTCTTTCTCAAACACTCTCTCACACTTTCTAACTCTCTTGTTCTCTCTCCCCTCCTCCCTCTCTCTCTTTCTCTCCCTCTCTCACTCCCTCCCTCTCTTTCCCTCTCTCTCTCTATATCTCTCGTTCTCTCCCTCATTCTCTTTGTCCCTTTTTCTTTCTACCTCTCTTGTTTTCTCTCTCTCTCATTCTCTCTCTCACTTTCTCACACACACTATCTCCTTCTATCTCTGTCTCTCACCCTCTTTCTCTCTCTCTCTCTCTCCCTCCCCCTCCCCCTCTCTCCCTCTCCCTCTCTCCCCCTCTCTCTCACTCTNCCTCTCTCCCCCTCTCTCTCTCACTCTCTCTCTCCCTCTCTCTCTCTCCCTCTCTCACTCTCTCTTTCTCTTTGCCTCTCTCTCTCTCGCTCTCTCTCTCATTCTTTCTCTCTCTCACTCTCTCTCCCTCTCTCCCTTTCTCCCTCTCTCCCCATCCCTCCCTCTCTCCTTCTCTTTCTCTCTTGTTCTCTCTCCCTTTCTCTCTCTCTCCCTCTCTCCCTCTCTCTCCCTCTCTCTCTCTTTCTCCCACTCTCTCTCATTCTCTTTGCCCCTTGCTCCTTCTCCCTCTCTTGTTTTCTCTCTCTCTCTTGCTCTCTCTATCTCTCTCTCTCACTTTCTCACAAACTCCCTCTCCATCTATCTCCCTCTCTCATCCTCTGTCTCACTCCTTCTACCTCTCTTGTACTCTCTCTCTCTCTCTCTTTCTTTCTCACACACACTCCCTTTCTCCCACTCTCTCCCCCGCTCTCCTCTCTCTTGGTTTGTCTCCTCTCTCCCTTTCTCTCATTCTTTCTCTCTCTCACTCTCTCTCCCTCTACCTCTCTCCCTCTCTCCCTCCCTCTCTTCCTCTCTTCTTTTCTCTCACTTTCTCCATCTCTCTTACTCTCTCTCTACCCCCTCGTTCTCTCTCTCTCTCTCTCTCTCCCTCTTTTTCACTCTCTCTCCTCTCTCTCGATCTCTCTTTCACTCTCCCCTTCTCTCCCTTTCTCACCCTCTCTCTCACTCTTTCTCTCTTTTTCTCCTATGTTCTCTCTCACACTATCTCGTACCCTCACTCTTTCTCTCTCTCATTCTTTTTTCTTTATATCACTCTTTCTCTCTCTTTCTGCCATGCTCTCTCTCTCACTCTCTCTCCCACTCTCTCCCTCTCTTCCACTCTCCCTCTCATTCCCCCTCTCTCCCTCTCTTTCCCTCTTATTCTCTCTCCACTCCTCCCTCTCTCTCCCTTTCTCTCTCTCTCTCTCACTCCCTCCCTCTCTTTCCCTCTCTCTATATCTCTCGTTCTCTCTCATTCTCTTTATCCCTTTTTCTTTCTCCCTCTCTTGTTTTCTCTCTCTCTCCTTCTCTCTCTCTCACTTTCTCACACACACTCTCTCCTTCTATCTCTGTCTCTCACCCTCTTTCTCTCTCTCTCTCCCTCCCCCTTTCCTTCTCTCCCTCTCCCTCTCTCACCCTCTCTCTCTCCCTCTCTCTCTCTCCCACTCCCTCTCTCTCCCTCTCTCTCTCTTTCTCCCACTCTCTCTCTCTGTATCTCTCGTTCTCTCTCCCATTCTCTTTGCCCCTTTCTCTTTCTTCCTCTCTTGTTCTTTCTCTCTCTCTTGCTCTCTCTCTCTCTCTCACTTTCTCACATACTCCCTCTCCTTCTATCTCCCTCTCTCCCCCTCTCTCTCACCCACTCGTTCTCTCTCTCGCTCTCTCTTTCACTCTCTCTCTTTCCCTCTCTCCTCTCTCTTGCTCTCTCTCCTCTCTCATGCTCACTCTCTCTCCCTCTCTCCCTCTCTCCTCTCTTGCTCTCTCTCTCTCTCTTTCTTTCTCGCACACACTCCCCTCTCTCCCTCTTTCTCCCCCTCTCTCCTCTCTCATGGTCTGTCTCCTCTCTCTCTCTCTCATTCTCTCTCTCTCTCACTCTCTCTCCATCTATCCCTCTCTCCCTCTCTCTCTCCCTCCCTCTCTTCCTCTCTTCTTTTCTCTCCCTTTCTCCCTCTCTCTCCCTCTCTCTCCCTCTCTCTCACTCTCTCTCTCTCTCTTTCTCCCACCCTCTCTCTGTATGTCTCGTTCTCTCTCCCATTCTCTTTGCCCCTTTCTCTTTCTTCCTCTCTTGTTCTCTCTTTCTCTCTTGCTCTCTCTCTCTCTCACTTTCTCACACACTCCCTCTCCTTCTATCTCCCTCTCTCACCCTCTGTCTCACTCTTTCTCCCTCTCTTTTACTCTCTCTCTCTCTTGCTCCCTCTTTCTCTCTCTCTTTCTTACACACACTCTCTCACTCTCTTTCTATCTCTCTCTCTCTCCTTCTCTCCCTCTCACCCCCTCTCTCTCCCCCTCTCTCTCCCCCACTCGTTCTCTCTCTCTCCCCCTCTCTCTCTCTCTCGCTCTCTCTTTCTCTCTCTTTCACTCTCTCTCTTTCCCTCTCTCCTCTCTCTTGCTCTCTCTCCTCTCTCACGCTCACTCTCTCTCACTCTCTCCCTCCCTCTCTCCCTCTCTTCCGCTCTTGTTTTCTCTCCCTTTCCCCCTCTCTCCCACTCTCTCACTCTCTCTCTATCTTTCTCCCATTCTCTCTCTATATCTCTTGTTCTCTCTCTCATTCTCTTTGTCCCTATCTCTTTCTCCCTCTCTTGTTCTCTCTCTCTCTCTTGCACTCTCTCTTTCTCTCTTGCTCTCTCTCTTTCACTTTCTCACATACTCTCTCTCCTTCTATCTCCCTCTCTCACCCTCTGTCTCACACCTTCTCCCTCTCTTGTACTCTCTCACTCTCTCTCTCTCTTTCTTTCTCACACACACTCTCTCTCTCTTTCTAACTCTCTCTCCCTCCCCCCTCTCTCCCCCTCCCTCTCTCCCCCACTCTCTCAACCACTCGTTCTCTCTCTCACTCTATCTCTCTCTCCCTCTCTCTCTCTCTCGCTCTCTCTTTCTCTCTCTTTCACTCTCTCTCTGTCCCTCTCTCCTCTCCCTCCCTCTCTCATCTCTCTCGCTCTCTCTCCTCTCTCTCGCTCTCTCTCCTCTCTCTCGCACTCTCTCATTCTCTCTCTCATTCTTTCGCACTCTCACTCTCTCTCCCTCTCTCCCTCTCTCTCTCTCTCTCCCTGCCTCTCTCTCCCTCTCTTCCTCTCTTGTTCTCTCTCCGTTTCTCCCTCTCTCTCTCTCACACTCTCTCTCTCTCTTTATCCCACTCTCTCTGTATCTCTCATTCTCTCTCTCATTCCCTCTGTCCCTTTCTCTTTCTCCCTCTCATGTTCTTTTCTCTATCCCTCTCTCTCTCTCTTGCTCTCTCTCTCACTTTCTCACATACTCTCTCTCCTTCTATCTCCCCTCTGTCTCACTCCTTCTCCCGCTCTTCTTCTCTCTCTCTTTCTTGCTCTCTCTCTCTTTCTTTCTCAAACACTCTCTAACACTTTCTAACTCTCTTGTTCTCTCTCCCCTCCTCCTTCTCTTTCTCTCTCTCGCTCTCTCACTCCCTCTCTCTCTTTCCCTCTCTCTCTATATCTCCCGTTCTCTCTCTCATTCTCTTTGTCACTTTTTATTTCTCCCTCTCTTGTTTTCTCTCTCTCTCCTTCTCTCTCTCTCACTTTCTCACACACACTATCTCCTTCTATCTCCGTCTCTCACCCTCTTTCTCTCTCTCTCTCTCCCTCCCCCTCCCCCTCTCTCCCTCTCCCTCTCTCACTCTCTCTCTCTCCCTCTCTCTCTCCCTCTCTCATTCTCTTTGTCTCTCTCTTTCTCTTTGTCTCTCTCTCTCTCGCTCTCTCTCTCATTCTTTCCCTCTCTCACTCTCTCTCCCTCTCTCCCTCTCTCCCTCTCTCCCCATCCCTCCCTCTCTCCTTCTCTTTCTCTCTTTTTCTCTCTCCCTTTCTCTCTCCCTCTCTCCCTCTCTCTCTCCCTCTCTCTCTCTTTCTCCCACTCTCTCTGTATCTCTCGTTCTCTCTCTCATTCTCTTTGCCCCCTTCTCCTTCTCCCTCTCATGTTTTCTTTCTCTCTCTTGCTCTCTCTCTCTCACTTTCTCACAAACTCCCTCTCCTTCTATCTCCTTCTCTCATCCTTTGTCACACTCCTTCTCCCTCTCTTGTACTCTCTCTCCTTCTCCCTCTCCTTCTATCTCTCTCTATCTATCTCCCCCTCTCACCCTGTCTCGTTCTCTTCATCGCTCTCTCTCTCTCTCACAGTCTCTCTCATTATGTCTCTCTCTCTCACTCTTTCCCTCTCACTTACTCTCTCTGTCTTTCTCTCTCTCCCTGTATCTTTCTTTATTTATCCCTCCCGCTATCTCTCTCTCTCTCACTCACTCACTCTCTTTCTATCTCACTCTCACTCTCTCTCTCCCTCTCTTATTCTCTCTCTCATTGGCTCCCTCTCTTTCTCTCTCTCTCTCTCTCTCAGTCCCTCTCTTTCTCTCTTGCTCTTTCTTTCTCTGCCTCTTTGTCTCTCTCTCTCTTGCTCTCTCTCTCTGGCTCTCTCTCCCTTTCTCACATTCTCTCTCCCTCTCCCTCTCTTGTTCTCTCTCACTCCACTCTCTCTCCTTCACTCTCTCTCTCTCGCTCACTCTCTCTCTCTCTTAATCTCTCTCTCTCGCTCATTCTCTCTCTCTCCCACATTCTCTCTCCCTCTCCCTCTCTTCTTCTCTCTCTCATTCTCTCTCTCTCTCTCTGCATTTTTCACTCGTTCTCTCTCCCCATCTCTCTTTCTTTCTCTCTCCCACTTCGTCCCTCTTTCTCTCTGCCCCCCTCTATGTGTCCCCTTCTCGCTCCTTCACTCTCGCCCGTTCTCTCTTTCGCTCTTACTCACTCTCTTTATCTCTCTCTTCCTCTCCCCATCATTTTTTCTCTCTCGCTCTCTCTATCTATCTCCATCTCTCTCTCCTTCTCACCCTCTCTCATTTTCTCTCTCCATCTATCTCCCTCTTCTCCCTCATTCTCGCTATCTCTCCCTCTGTATCTTTCTTTCCATCTCTCTCTCCCTCTCACCCTCTCTCATTTTCACCCTATATCTCCCTCCCTCTCTCCCTCACTCTCGCTCTCTCTCTCTCCCTCTGTATCTTTCTTTCTATCTCTCTCTATCTATCTCACACTCTCTGTCTCCCTCACTCTCGCTCCCTCTGTCTCCCTCCATCCCTATATTTCACTCCATCCCTCTTTCTCTTTCTCCCTCTCTTATTCTCTCCCTCATTCTCTCTCTATCTCTCTCTTTCTCACTCTCACTCTCTCTCCATGTCCCTCTCTTTCTCTCACTCTTTCTCTCACTCTTTTGCTCTATCTCTCACTCTCTTTCCCCATCTCTCTCTCTCTCATTCTCTATCTATCTATTTATCTCCCTCCCACTCTCTCCCTCTTCCAGTCTCCCTCTCTCCCTCTCTTGTTTCCTCTCTCTCTTGCCCTCCCCCTCTTGTTCTCTCTCATGCTCTCTCTCTCTCATTATCTCTCTCATTATCTCTCCCATTCTCTCTCTCATTCTCTCTCTCAATCTCTCTCTCCCTCTCTCTCCTCCCCTCTCTCTATCTCTCTCTCTCTCCCTTTGTCTCTCTCTCGCTCCCTCTAACTCACTCACTCACTCACACACACACTCTCTCTCTCACTCACTCACTCTCCCTCTCTCTCCCCCTCTCATTATCTCTCTCTCTCTCTCTCTTTGTCTCTTTCTCGCTGCCTCTCTCTCTCCCTCACTGACTCACAAACTCTCTCTCCCTCACTCTCGCTCTCTCTCCCTTTCCCTATTTCCATTCTTTCTATCTCTCTTTCCCTCTCTCTATATTTCTCCCTCTCTCTCTCTCCCTCCCACCCTCTCTTATTATTTATGTCTCTCTCAATCTAACTCTCACTTTCACTGTCACTCTCTCCCTCTCACTATTTCTCTCTCTCCATCTGTCTCTCTCTCACTCTCTCTCTCTCACTCTCTCTATCTCTCATTCCGTCTCTCTATTCTTTTATCTTTCTCTATCTATCCCTCTCTCTCACTCACTATCTCTCCCTCTCTCATAATCTCACACATTCTCTCCATTGCTCTCACTCGCTCTCTCTCTCTCTCGCACTCACTCATTTACTCTTTCTCTCCCTCTCTCTCTCTCTCTCTCTCTCAATCTCTCTCACTCTCTCTCCCTCCGTCTCTCTCTCCCTCCCCCTCTCTCCCTCTCTCACTATCTGGTAATCTCTCTCTCAATCTCTCTCTTTTTCTCTCCCCCTCTCCTTTCCTCTCTCTCTATCCCTCTCTCTCCCCCTCTCGTTATCTCTCTCTCACTCCCCCTCTCTCTCTCTCACTCAATCTCTCTCTATCTCACTCCCCCTCCCTCCGTCCCTCCCTCTCTCTCCCTCTCCCTCCCTCTCCCTTCCTCCATCCTTCTATTTCACTCCATCCCACTCTCTCCTTCTCCCTCTCCCGCTCTTATACCCTCTCTCACTCTCTCTCTATCTCTCTCTCTCTCTCTCTCTCTCTCTCTATCTCTCTATCTCTCTATCTCTTACTCTCTTACTCTCTCTCTATCTCTCATTCTTTTTCTCTCTCCCACATTCTTTCTCCCTCTCCCTCTCTTGTTCTCTCTCTCATTCACTCTCTCCCTCTCTCGTTCTCTCTCTTCATATCTCTCATTCTCTCTTTCTCTCTCCTACCCTCTCTCTCCCTCTCTCTCCCCCAATCTATCTCTCTCATCTCTATCTATCTATCCATCCCCTCTCTTGTTCTCTCTCACTCTCACTCTCTCTCTCTCTCTCATTCCCTTTCTCTTTATCTCTCTCACTCTCTTTTTCCTTCTCTATCTCTCTCTTTCTCTCTCTTATTTTAACTCGTGTTCTCTCTCTCCCTCTCTCTCACTCTCACTCACTCTCCCTGTCCCTCTCTGTCTCTCTCTTTCACTCACTCTCTCTCTCTTTCCCACATTCTCTCTCCCTCTCCCTCACTTGTTCTCTCCCTTGTTCTCCCTCTCATTCTCTCTCTCTTTCCCTCTTTCTCACTCCCACCCTCTCTTTCTCCCTCTTTATCCCCCACTCTCTCCCCCTTTCGTTATCTCGCTCTCCCTCACTCCCTCTCTCACTCTTTCACACTATCTCTCTCACTCTCTCTCACTCTCGCTCTCTCTCCCCCTCACTTTATCTCTCTCCCTCTCTCTCTCTCCCCCTCTTTCACTCTCTCTCTCTTTCTCAATCTCTATATATATATATCTTTGTCTCTCAATTTTTCTCTCCCTCTCTCTCCCCCACTCGCTCTCTCCCCCTCTCGCTCTCTCCCCCTCTCGCTCTCTCCCCCTCTCGCTCTCTCCC
>QANY01011044.1:176948-296212 GCA_003255025.1 Datisca glomerata | reverse complement strand
TTTGTCGACCAAAAGTAACTGCAATAATAGAATTCCACTCCTTTTAATCACTCCTCCACAGAACATGCCAGATTATATACAAGCTTGCGTGGCTACCTTACAGTTATGGAATTCCACTATCATCTTTCGTCGATCTGTGACGAAATAAGGAGACAAATATCCACGATCGAATTTCATTCCTTCTACAATTTCTAGACTGCTGTCAGTGCACTTCCCTTTTTCAATCGTGACAACGCCTCCCCTTCCAACTTGACGAAGAGCATCTGAAATCATATTTCCCACCACATAATCATTCCCTGCACTTACAGCCGCAACATCTGCAATCTCATTATCTTCAATCTGCAAAATTCAAAATATATGGCAGTTCAAATCAGCATAAATATTACCATAATTCTGTTGCTACTTAAACTTATAACTATTTTCAGTTTATTTATCATTTTTAAGCACTTCAATATAAGGTCTTGAATCTTTCAAGCTGAAAGAAGCGATATAAAAAATTGTTTACCTCTCTGGACATCAGTTTGAGTTCAGAAACAAGGGCTTTTGCAGTCTTCTCAATCCCACGTGTAACTTGAATAGGATTTATGCCCGCAGAAATAACCTTCAATAGGAAAGGGAAAGATCAGTAATAAAACATGGTAATAAATAGCATTGACACAAACTTAAATTGAATACTCATTTAAGTTGCCCAATGGTAATTAGCCATAAAAAATATTTGAGATGCAAGCAAGGGAGAATCAGCGAGGAATACATGTCCGGGAATCATAACCTCACTCTAACAATGGCTGGATAGATGATTGCTAGGGCTAACAATGATCGCTTTTTGTTCTAACCGAAATGGGTAAGCTACCCATGTGTGGAATACTATTTTATACCTTCAGACCCTCAGCAATCAGTCCTTGAGCAAGAATTACAGACGTAGTAGAACCATCTCCTGCAAGATCATTTGTTTTTGCACCAGCTTGCCTCACTAATTTAACTCCAACATTCTCCAAAGGGTCTTCCAGTTCAATCTGAGTCAAGCAAGAAAAGTCACAGCAATTCGCAAAGTTCACAAAAAATTATTTTCACCACTCTATTATGAAGAAGCCTGTGTAATCAATCTTATAATGAATGGAGTAAATAGTAATTATGATCAAGTGCAAATATTATAACAGAAGTGAATAACTTAAGTAGATATAAAGTATAACTCTAGCTTTGAACAGACGAAGCAGGAGAAAGAAGAAGAAATCACGTTCTTCAATCAAATTCGTTAGTAAAATATCACACTGCCCCAAACAAGAAAAAAAAGAGCATAGATTGGCAACTATATTCAATCCAGGACAACTGCACAAGCTTTTTTTTCCTTTTCTTTTCTATTTGTCAAAAGAGTTAGTATATAATTTTTCCAGACTAATCCACTCGTCAAAAAGCCTGAAAATATCATGAACTTTTAGCTTGTCGGTGCGTCCAGCTTTATTATTACTTTTCGAGCCACTGAGTCCACCATCCGACTAAATTTCACTTGCATTCGGAAAGAGCAGACAATTCTAGCTGCTTTATCTCATATCTTGCAAAGCAAAGACCAAAACCTACATTACATTTATCAATCTAACATTCTCAAATACTAACAGGAATTTTCCAAAAGTGGGGTTCTCTGAGAAATTTGAATCAACATTAGCAATTTGATTACACTAAAAGTGCAAATGAACTCAACTACAATGGCAAATACCTCCTTGAGGACGGTTTCACCATCATTAACAATCTTAGGAGGCCCGTATTTGTTCTGGAGCACCACATTTCTTCCCTTCGGGCCCAATGTAACCCCCAACAACTCCGCAACCAAATCCACCCCTGCCTGTATCACCCAACCAAACCATTTCAAAATCCAGCAAAAGCTAAAATTGCGGATGTCAAGGAAAATAATATGGTGGAAAAATATTAGACAACCTGAAGCTTTCTAATGGCTGAACCGTCGCGATTGAAGTAGACCTCTTTAGGCATGGCTTTTGGATTCAACATAGAAGGTGAAGAAGGCCTTTTGGAAAGAGTTGGGTTGGTGAAAGGAAGTGCAGAGAAGGGATTTGGAGAAGATGCCATGGTGTAAGATCCTTGGCAAAAACGCTTGGGCATGGAAGATAAGAGAGGTGTAGCTGCGACAAATATCTCAAAGGACCCTTTTTGGCGCTATTATGCAACCGTCTAACGGTTAATCTCACTGTTCACTAATCACTAGGGTTATTTATTAGACTATTTGGTTTAGTTTTATATTTCTATGATTATATTTCAATACGTACCTATCGAATGAGAAATAATAAGTCAAAGTAAAAAGATTAATAAACACAATAATAATTTTATAAGTATTTTAAATTAATCAAAATTAATAAATAATATATAAATAAGGATGATTATTATATTTTATTAAGTAAATTGGGTCGATGTATGTATAAATATATTTGTTAATTAATCACATTTAGACTTATCAAATAATAAAGAGAAGTATTTGAGTAATAAATTAGAGCTTAAATAAGATTGTCTATAATATAATTTTCTTCTCATGTGACTACTAATCTATATTTACTGAATTCATTTAGTAGTATTAACCTATTAATTTTTCCTACTCAATATTAGTAATACATCGATCCTTTTTAAGTTAGTCTAACTTTTCAAACCCGAAACCCTAGGCATTTAATTAAGTTTTTTAAATTAAATTTTGAGTCAAAATATATAATACAACATTAATTTAAGATAAAATATTAAGAACAATTAAATATTATTGTGGATAATTATGAGAAATAAGTACTTAACTATTTATTAATGAATTTAATATTATATAAAATTATGAAAATTATGAATCATAGATAAAATGATGTAAAAATGATTCTGATTGTCTTACCACTTTTAATATATTATAGATTAATTTCATCGTTATCATAATCTAGTGATTCAAACTAAACCAATTATTTTGCAGTTCGATCCAAATCAAACTGTCAATCGTTTGTTTAGTTTGAGTTAGGTTAATGATCTTTCTTGGTTGATCTTCGAAAAAAAACACAGTAAGTTCATCTTTACTCTTATTTGGTTGCTACGTTTGTTTCAAATAAAGTATGCGGGTTTGATTATCTGTGTTTTCTTATTCTTTTAAGGTCTTAGGTTTTGGTTTGTGGGATTTGGTTTTGGTTCGTCATATTATCATATTCTGCTAGATGAATCGAATTCTATTCAGTTTTGTTTTGTTGTTCTTCCACTGGGCAACTTGGAACAAAATCAAAGTGCAAATGAAATTAAGTAGTTGGAATTCTCGTATCATTTCAAGTGCCTTCATTTGCATTGGCGGGTATTTAAGGCACTGAAGATAAGTTCTAGTAGAAGATGATACCATGTCCTAGTTATCTAAGATCAGTCAAAGTTTTCTTACATGTTTTGTGGAAACTGATATGCAATTGTTCCTTTTTGTTTGGTAGGAGAACTCGATGCCTAATGTGTCCTCAAAATCCTATTATCATCTCATCTGATGACGAGAGTGATGATTACCCCAGTAGAATCTCTAAGAGAGGCCTATTCGGTCCTCCAATTTGGGAATGTTAAACTCCGTAAGTTGGTTATAGAATCGACCAATGCTGAGCCTTGTCCTTCAAGAAAGAGGAAGTGGAGGTCAATTAGATGTATTGCAGCATTACCCACTCCTCAGCTCAAAAGAGAACTATCTGGTTTAACTCCTACTTTTATTTGAAGTACATGAAAAAGTCTTTAGAGACAGTCAGAAGAGAGCAGTTTCAGTGTGACACCACCTCTGCCATGTAGTAGATTTGGATGATGATGCTGATTCCGGAGCTGAGAGGATGGAGACAACTCTTTCCTATTTTATTGTTGGTATAGGAATGAGATTTTGATATGTTAAGATGGAACTTGGAACCATGTTTTGATATGCCTACAACCTTATTTGGGTTGGGCCACCACATTTGTGCGAGATGTACCTCATTGGCTTAATGATGTACCACATTTAAGTAGTTATATACGCATGGTGAATATATCACATTTATGTAGGGATGAACACCACCTTATTTGTGTAATGATGTACCTCTTTTTGTTTTAAGAGTCCCTCATATATGTACTGATATAACTAATTTGAGTAGTAATTAACCTCATTTTTGTAGTGATGTACCCCATTTCATGTTGGGTGTGCTGGTTTGAAAACCAAGAATCGACGCGCAGTGAAACTGCTGTGCTTGACGATCAAATCGTTAGCAATGTAAAACAATTTCACAAATTTTTTTTGTCGGTTCAATCTATTTATATTTAATTTAATACAAATTAAATTTACATTTGGTTGATGATGAGACCAATTCTTTGAACCCTTCACCTAACACCGGTTCTTCAAACTCTTCAAGAATGATATGGTTCTTTGAATCCTCAGATCTATCACACTTAATCTCCGACACTAGATGGACCAACTTGTGAGGTTTAACAAAACAAGATGGATCACACACCCACTGTTTCAGATCCCCCTCTAATCTCAACATATGAGAAAGTGGAAGAGGGAAAAGAAAACTCTTCTCCAATTTTCTCTCTAGGGAAAAAAATCTAAGAACCAAATAATTCTCTCTCTCTCAAATTGCCAAAAATTCTTAGAAAGAATAACACCATCTAAACAAAATTCTTAGAAAGAAGAACACCTTCTAGCTGAAATTCTTTTTCTTATAATCTCAGAGAGTCTTCATCTTCTCCTTTTATACTATAGTTGGATCAATTTGAACTTAAAAAAATTGTAAACTAATAAGATAACTTTTATCTAATAAGTGAATATCTCCCTTTAAGGGTGATGGCTGACAAAATATGACACACGAGACTCTTGTGTGGCATGATCTCCATCTACTAGAAGATGAGATCACTTTTAATTCATTTGAATTATCAAAATTTTCCTGATAATACTATCTATAATTATGAAATAATCTACACCTTGGATTATGACATTACTCGTATCAGATAACCCTTATCTGGTAAGTTACCACCTCCGTATAAAATGAGGTGGTCAATCTGTTGAACGCCATACAAGTTTCCTATGTGGCGTGATTTCCTTCACCAAGAAGAATAATATTTTAAAAAATGAATAGATGTCATAGAGAATAAATTCCTGTGGTAGGTACAAACAATGTGGTCCCACCACACTGTCTAATCTAACTTTCACGTATTAACTAATAACTTTATTTTCATCTCTTAGAAAACAAAGGGATAAAGCACAAAACAGAAGCTCTACTTAAGAAGATTTCTGCTGAACAATATCCTGAGTTGATCAAAACCATTTCTGCTCAAGAGTTAAAATATGTGATCTTTTCTGGCAATGATACTAAAGCTGATGTGCCTGATAGTTTCAACTCTGGTTTCTTTAGAAAAGCTTAGGAGGTAGTTGGCAATGATGTAACCAGAGTTGTTTTGGATTTCTTTCACAATGGTAATATGTTGTCTCAATTAAACCACACATTTATCTCTCTGGTTCCTAAAGTGGCTCACCCTCAAACTATCCATGATTTCAGACCCATTTCCTACTAAAACTTATTCTGCAAATGTATTTATGAAATTCTTGCTAACAGGTTAGAAGTTATGCTTCCTCAACTGATTATTGAGAATCAGGCTTCCTTTGTTCCTGGCACAAGGATCGCTAACAATATTTTCCTTTCTTAATAACTAGTAAGGAACGAACATAGAACTTCTCATATTACCAAATGCACTATTAAAGTTGATTTGATGAAAGCAAGTAACCATGTTAGCTAGATCTTCATTAAGGAAAGCTAGAAGAGTGTGGGAATTCCTACTAGTTTCATTAAATGGATTATGTCATGCATAAATTCTACATTTTTCTCTGTGAATGTCCATGGTGATCTTGTGGTTTCTTAAGGGAGCTAGAGGCCTCATGTAAGAGGACCCTAACTCCCATTGCTTGTTTATCATTGTCATAAAGGCTATGACTGGACTATTGCAGCATGCTTCCTCTTTGTTTGGTTTCAGATACCATTTGAACTGCATGGAGCTCAGAATTGTTAATTTATGTTTTGTTGATGATTTACTCATCTTTTCTAAAGTTTATCCTGGTTTTGTGGGATTTATCAAGGACTACCTTGATGTTTTTTTATATGCTTACAGGTCTTAAGCCTGACTAGATTACAAGCCAAATTTGTATGTCTGGTGTTTTGACTATGTTAAGTAGCATTATACTGATATTTTAGGATTTCCAAGTGGCAGCCTCCCAATGAGATATCTTGGTATGCATTTGATCTCCACCAAACTTGGTAAGAATGAATGCTCATCCTTGGTTGACAGGATAACTTATAGAATTAAAAGTTAGGAAGCAAAACACTAGTCCTTTGTAGGAAAACTTCAACCCATTCAGTCAGTTATCATGGCCATCCAAAACTTTTCCGCAGTTCTCTTCATCCTCCCCAAAAATATCCTCAATGACATTGAAGTATCATGAGGAATTTTATTTGGTCTAGCAAAACAACCAGACATGCCAGCTTTAAGATTTTGTGGTCTGATGTGTGCACTCCCAAAGAGAATGATAGGCTTGGTCTGAAAGAAATTGTGGCTTGGAATAGTGTTGCCATTGCTAAACATCTCTTTTATCTTCACAAACCTTTATGGATCAACCTAGAAGAAATGGTGTTATATGAACTTAATTAAGGATGGTACTATCTTCATTGTCAAAACTCCCAATGACTACTCTTAGATTTAAAAGAAGCTCCTTAACTCCATAGGTTGGTTCACTGCTCATTGTCATTCTAAGATTGGTGATGGTTCCTCCATGTCCCTCTAGTGAGACCCTTGGCACCTGCTTGGAGTGTTATACAACAAATTTGGAAGGATTGTTGCTCTTGACATTGGTTGGAACTTGAAACCAAGGCCATTATCAGCAATGATAATTGGGCTTGGCCAGTGACCTACACAACTAGTCTGATGAAGATCAAGAGAGCCTCTGCTAATGGTATTTTAAGGCAGAAAGGAGTGAAAATTTAATGGTCTAACTTAGTCTGGTTTAACTATAATATTCCTAAACATAGTCTTGTGACTTGGTTAAGTTGTAGGGATATGTTAACTACTATAGACAAAGTTGTTGGTTGGGGCATAACAGTTGATTAGGACTATGTTTTTTGTATATTAACCACATAGAGATTAGGAACCATATCATTTTTAATTTCTCTTTTTGCCAAGGAGTTTAGATCACTCTCACTTAATTATGTGGTCTTAACTGCTCTTGTACAATTAAGGATCATATACTTGAGTGGTTAGCCAAAACTTCTAGGAAAAAGGACTTGAGATACTTTATTCTTAAGCTAGCTTTCAATTCTTTTATTTATACCTTGGGGAAGGGAAAAATGGTAGAATTCCTTAGGGTAACTATAGAGATAAAACAACCCTAATTAGGCTATTGTACATTCTATTAGGGATGAGATGTAGAATCAAAGATCCATCCCCTTGACTTTGTATTGTAAGGTTTCCTAATACACTCCTAATGTTATAAAAAAGAACACAACTTTTTACATTATCGTGGACTATTTATATTATCATATATTGTTAAGTTGTGTAATGGTTTTACACGCATGTTTGTGTTGTGAGTATGAATATTTATTTTATCATGTCTTCTTAAGCTTTGTAATGGTTAAATTCATGTTAAGTTTTGAGTATGCCTCATTATGTTATCATGTAATGTTAAGTTGTGTGTGTTTGATTATGTGTATATGTACTACTATATATTATATGATCATGTATGAGCTGTATTTTTTGTCATTATCATCCATTGGATTTTATAAACCATGAAGTTAAATTAAGTAAGATTTTGATTAAGCAAGAAGTGAGCTTTAGGCATGTCGCTTAGTTTACAAGAAACCATATTATTCACGTCATGTTTCAATATAAGGTTGGGTGTCATCAATATCAACGCCCTTGAGGTTTTGGTAACCTTAATTAACAATATGTATCGGCCTCCTTGAGGTTTTGTCAACCTTAAGTGACAACATGTATCAGCGCCCTTGAGGTTTTTGTAATCATAAGTGGCAATAGTTTCAGCTTTAATCAATCTGTCACATTCATATTCATATTTATATTTATTCTCATGTGTGAAACAATTCCGCTAAGGTTTGTTAGCCTAGGGATATACACAACCAAGTTATGTTTAAATATGTTACATGATTAAGTTTATGACAAATGTTAACTATATGATAAGTTCAGCCAAGTAACACTTGAATATGTTCCATGACTATGTTTATTACACATGTTAACTAGGTGATTTGTTGAGCCAAGACATGATTAATTATATTACATGATTTCCTTTATTATATATGTGAATTAGTGAATATGTCAAGTTACGTTATGATTATGTACGTTATATGATTGCATTTATGACATGTGGATGCATATCATTATGTGAGTTTACTTATTAAGTACTCCCCAGTACTCACTCCCCTATAGTTGATTATAGTGCAAGTAATGATGAGCAGCAATAGTGAGAGACTGTCATAACTAGCTGAATAAATAGAGTACTTTAGAATTCAGTTTAAGGTTTTCTATAAGATCTCATAAAAGGATTTCATTACACTTTAGTTAATTAAAGAATTTCTTATTTATTATGCCTTTCTATGAGCGATGATGAATTAAATTTTCACGATCTATAGATTTCACATGTAGAGTTTATTACCAAGATGATTTATTGCTTCCGTTAGTTTTGATAAAAAAAATTTTATAAGAGCAAAATTGAGGTTTTCAATTTTGATTTTTATCAAATTAAGGTTTTTTTTATTGTGTAATCAAATTGTTTTTTAAATGTGAACAAATATTATTGACACTTGAGAAATCAGAGCATTATAATTTAGTAATAGAGCAAAGATTATAGATTCTATATACACTACATAATGAAAACTATGGAGCGTTGCTCAATCTACTCCTCCCCACCTTATAAGTTAGGTATGCACATTATAAAAGTTTCAGTATGATATGGATTTCTTTCATTGTGATATGTTATGTTATGTTTACCTTAAGAAGTATGCATGAATGATTAAACATAATTGGTAAGTCATGGGTATTGTGGGTAACAATCCAATGGCTCATTTAAGGGACAAAGGCAATCATGCACCTGCTGATCTAGCAACTAACCAACCAGCGTCTACGCTAAAATTGATCCAAGAACTCCTTGGTCTATCGTGACTGCCAAGTGACAACTCATCCACGTAAACAACCATTGTTGATTGGTGCTCAATTGATACAAACATTCAAGAAACTGATGTTGCGCTATGTGTTGTGTTATGACCACGAATAAGGGGGACGTCGAGAGCTCCCCACATGGATGGGATATGCAACGTTCGTCTGATATCCCATGCACCTAAATCATGACCTAGCCACTAGGTCCCTTCCCAAAGTTGTAATATGACACATCCTTGAACCTCAAAGCGGTCATATTTATGAAGGGATGTTCTTTTCAACACGATTTTGCCTCGCCCCAGTCTTACCTGACCACAAGCCTCAAAATGTTCCCAAGCAAGAAATTCACTTAAGACTTTGTTACTTGACATAGTGGTTACAAAAGCGTGAGTGAATATATCAAAGAGTCTCAGATAGTGAAATTACACTTCACTGTCTTATCTACTGCTTTGGATAGGTAAGCTAGTTGACTCTTCAATTATCTCAAAGAAGATTAGTAGAATGGTTAGGGAGAGGATTTGGTTTATTCTAAATATTCTAAGGGAGATGTTCAACCTAGACTTTAGAATAAATGGATCTTGTATAAGGATACATTTATTATTTTTTAAGCTCTCTTGAGTGTATCCTAGATGCTTTAGTAGGTTTAGTCCATGCTTTATTGGCTATTTTGTACTTTGTGTTTTTCTTTTTCTTAAGTTGTTCCCCTTGAAAGTGTGTATTCTTTTAGTTGAATAAATTTTACCTTTCGGCAAGAAAAAGATATGCTCACATAAGTCGGTCGATGACATACGTAGATCACGTATGCATGTAGAAAAATCAAAGATGACACTTGGAGTGACTATGTGCCATTGTGGCAAGTCAATAGTACCGGTCATCCATCAACTACATCTAGCCACCTATATAAGTCTGATGTAGAACATACAACTTATACACAAATTATATCATGGAAACCTTGGATAATGTAATTCAATATGAAGCTTGTACATGCTGTAACTTTTTTTAATTTGTAGTTGTTATGATTTTTCTAGAGTTCAATTGTACACTATCGTTGTCACGTAATTAATTTCTATGACTATAGAGTATCGACCGCATGATTGATTGATATTAATGTTGAAATCAACTAGACCCTAACTTTAATTGAGAATATCAAAAAGTGGGATTTTTTATGTAATATTAAACTAAAACAATTGCGATTATTAAGTAAAAATAAAACAAATTTCGATGATTAAAAGTTCTAGGGATTTTAATTTCACCAAATCAATCAAGCTCAAAATTCCAAATCTAAATCAATATATGTTTATTATAATCCTGATAACGAATCAATATTTCTCAAGCATCGATAATAATGATTCAAATATACAAATCTCAAATCTCTGTCAAGATTAAATATATTGAAACTCATTAAGTACAAGAAATAATAGTTGCTACACTAAATTCATAATTATCTCTAACTTATGAAATTCTAATGGTATCACACTACAACAAAAAAAGGTTACGATAGCGGCCAAAAAACTTTATCATAGGGTTTCGATAGTGTTTCCAAAAATGCTATGTATACCGACGTTATTAAAAGTCTGCCACCTATGATAGCGTTTTTTAAACGCTATAAAAAGCCTCATAAAAAATGCTATAAAAATCCTTTCATAGCATTTTATAAATGTTGTGGTAGGTCTTTTACAGCGCTTTATAAATCCTATCGTAGGTCTTTCATGGCTTTTTATAATATTTTTCATTAGTTATTATTTTTTTAATGTTATTAAATACTTTTTATAATTTATTTATTACTTATACTTACAATTGTATAAATATGAAAAATAAATAACTTTTCAAAAAATATCACGAAATAATAAATTCACATATCATTTTATTTTATTAGTCAAAATTGTTACATACTAACTGTCTACTAAAAATCACATCTCAAAATGATAATTACATATTGATTTTTACATAGAGCAAACAAAAGTAATTTATTCAAAAAAAAACTAAAATCTAGTATAAATTCACATCTAGGTACCAAAGGTGGAGGTCCACTTGGTGGTGTTCCTTGGTGAGGAGGTGGTGATGCTTTAACTGCCTTGGTGATGTTTCAGGATAAGATCAAAGTGTTGTACCAAAGGATGGATGATCCATTCAGATGAAAGAGCAAGCCTCCTATTTCAAATTGGAAAATCTAAATGATCAACAACTAAGAAATGACTTATTAGATTAGAAAGTTAAGAATTAGTGGCAGACATACAATATTCCACGATATAGTATAGTCGTTGGTGGAGAGCAACCAAATTCTGACATTTAATTGCAAACCAAGTTTATTATCTTATGTCTCAAAATGCAACATTTAACAAGCAACCAAGTTTATCTAAGCAATATCTTATAAGACCACAACAAAGCTTAAGTGACGCTATATCATGATCTTGTAAGACCGTAAAAGAAAATAGATTAAATATGAATTGCATGGAAGTTTAAGGATTACATTCCAAAATGCATACCATGTAAAGGATTATATTGCAAATGATGTTTCACAACCAATTATATGTTTTATCCACTATATGAATCCGTATACTAGCCAAAGTAATCATCCAAAACTTGTTTAGTATGCCACATGAAGCATAAGCACACATATAATATACATTTAGAAAACATTGTGAAACTCCTTCAATTCAAAACCAAAGCTTTTGTAGCTCGCTTTACAAAAGTAATTAACATTCATTATAATCTACCAAAGCTTTCGTTCTACAATATTTCATTCTAATCTACCAAACAGAAACGACAACAGATTTTAATGTTACCCAAATATAAAGATAACTAATACGATCATCATCAAAAGAAACAAAAGAGGGAAGAAATGAAAGTGGGATCATTAAGCAAGCACAATTGTTTCTAGAGGTCAAAATAGTTTAAAAAGTACATTTTGAGCTCTAAACACCATTATAGAAGTCTTAGACTGGTTTTGGAAATGAAAACAAGCAATTATGGAAAGATAATAAGGTCTTAATAAGACTAAAGAGGTACTACACATACCCAATCTCTTTGGTAAACCTTGAAAGAAAATATCTCTCATGGTTCAGTTGCAAATAGAAGATAAAAAATTGAATCAAAACCCAGTACAAAAGGCCTCCGAATTGAACCAAAAACTAGCAGCTTCTCTGTCATAAACCTCCCTACCAATTTTGATGATGATTAAAGCATTTTCATCAGTTGAACCTACTGTAAGAGGGGAAAGCAATCTTGAAAGCCATCTAGGTGCATTTCGAGAACCTTTTTAAGTTACACACCTAAACTCAATCTAAGTTACACACAAGCATTTCCCACAAAGAATATTCAACTTCCATTTGTTGCCACTAAAATCAACCCAAGAAAGAAAAGAAGTTAACAATATGATGTAATCAATCTCAAATTAGAATACCATGGAACAATTTCAATACAAAAATGATTTAAGATATAATTCATGATATTCTCATGCAAGTAGGAATATGCTCGACAACTATAACCAACAATCTCAAAGAAACATAGCATTACCTTTGTAGAGATAGAACCGACTTCTTCAGCCAGATAAGAAGATAACTCCGCACCCCTTTCTCCATTCTCTTGAAGAATGGCTTTCTCAAGCATGAAAATGGGTTTTGCAATTTGAAATGCTAAGGAAACCATTTATACATGCAAATATACATCATTAAGAAGCATCAAAACTCGCCAAACATTGTTCAAGTCTGACATAGCAAAATATTTAGCTCTAATAAGAAAATGGGAAATGGCAACAAACATCAGCTCACCAAAATTTTAGCACCAGTAAGATTTCCTCTTTTGACACGACTGAGAACTACTTCTAAATTATTTAACTGGTATGAACAAACAATGGTGGAAAATAAATTACTCAACATAAGTGTTCTATAACTTCAGTCTATGACTTAAAATATGAGTAATAGTTTATAACTTGGTCACTTAAGTCAATGAATGTCCCATTGATAGTCCCTCACAAAACTACTTTTAAATGCAACTTGGCAGAACTCATGAACTAACAATATAAAGACCATATTTATCAACATCAAATCGGCAGAACTCATGGACTATTATATCAAGCCATAGCTCCAAATAAATCTCATGGCTACTAACAAAGCAAACCTCAGCGCCAAAAGTTACGGTAAATAGATTATCATAAGTTCCATCAACTTTTGCAGCAGGCATTATAAGTGCATTATCTTTAGCTCCAACATTGGACTAAAGACAAATGAGCCAGCCAGTTTACACTAACTTCAAATATTACTCTGATAAAAGAGCAACCATACTGCTCATAAAAGGTATTGTAGAGGTGTTACCAAGGAAGATAAAAAGATTACCCGAAGTCATTTCCCTTTAGTTGATGCACTTGCTTAAACACAAGCACCATCCTTAAGTTAAATGAACAAAAAATAAAACAATGTCAAATCCACATTAGAAAAATATTAGAAAGTATTTCAATAGTGATAAGTAACTTACTGAAAATGGCTTCAAGAAGCCTATATTTGGCAATTAACTTACTGCATTCGGGCCAAAATATGAAATTGCCTTAATTTCTCCATCATCATAAATAACATTAACAATATCCTGTTAAAATCAAAGTTACAATGAAATTTTGAAGAAATGAGGGATAAAAGTTAAGCTGCTACATACTTAATTAGTTGAACTGAGCCATCTAACAAAATGAACCTACTTTCAACATAAGGTATTAGTATAGCAAAAAGAAAAACCTATCAAATGAAAGTTAGTAACACCTTACATTAGTGCAACGAACGAAGTTTAGACACCATTAGACAACACAATCTCTGTTGGTAGCTCTACGAGAATCACAGATGCCCCTGAACAAACACCAAAAGAAATGATACTTTGAGAAAAAAAAGGAGGGAGGGAAAATGCATATAAATAAATTTCAACCAGATGAACAATTAGAATAAATAAAGTGAAAAACAATACAGAGTTAGGATAGCTCACAGGGAAAAAAGAGGACATCTCAAAGGTAAAAGTAACGATCATAAAGGAAACATACAGGGAAGCTAAGGGATCTTTCTGAAGAGCTCGATTAAGGCTGATTGCCAATTTCAGTTTCCGATTTCACCATCTGAAGAGCTATGCTATGGTTGATTTGAAGATTATCAAGGTTTGCTATTGGGGAAGGGAGAAATCTCTGGCGCTCGGGTCCATGGAAGGGGAGAAAGCAATTTGTTTATAAGAAAAAAGAGAGGAAAGTGAGAGAGTTTACCAAGGGAGAGCTCGTGACTATGAAGGGTTTGAGAGATGAGAAAAGACCATGCGTGGAAGTTGCCATTACACAGTAAAACATATTAATTCGTAACATTCCAACTGAATAACAGAGAATTTTCAACGAAGCACCCATAACTAGAAATTAAAACAATAACAAACACAATGCGCAAGAACAATAATAGTATGAAAGGTCTTAACCTACTTATATACCTTTGAGCATCCAAGGAATGACAATCAACATACCAAATTACCAACTAATAATGAAATAATTAGTTTCTTTCATCCATTCATTAGCTCTAAAATTCTCAATAACATTGGTAATTTTCTATTCAGATCATCATCTAAATTTTTCAACAACAGAGAAATTTAACTATAAGTAAAGAAATGTAGCTAAATAGGTAAAGTTCTTTTTTGGCTAATTTTAAGAAGAAGAACTCGTAAAGAATCCATAATATATTCAAGTATATAATGGTTCAAGTACGACTTCATAGCATAAAAACTAGATCAATAGTAAAATAAGACAATGAACAAGATCTTCATAACATACAACAAATACCCAGCAGTAGGAACATAAAAGATAGAAAATGAGGTGTCTTTACTTGGATCTTCTGGAAAAGAAACCAATTTTTATGCAAAAGAACTTACCGTGAAACTCTCAACTCATATAAAACTTACAAAAATAACAAACAATCTGACAAAACTCATAAAAAACAGACATGAAATTCATATTAAATCTCACATCATAAGAAAAAACCCTTACTACAAGTTTTGAACTTGGTCTTTTGCAGGGAATGCGGCAGAAATTGAAATGGGAGAGAGCTTCCAGAGAGGTGAGATAGATAAAGCTGCGATTGCAAATGAGAGTTTTCATTTCAAAACTTACACCAGGCCCATAAAGGGGGAACGTTTCCATTTCAAAACTTACCGCATGCCCAAATTCGAGAACACAGACCCTAATCAACTCAGATAAAACTCAAAAATCATAAAAAATAGATAAAATTTTGATAATGAAACCCTAACCTCTAGTTCTGAGCTGTAAAAACAAAGTAGGAGAGAGCTGTGAGACAGAGCTGAGATAGTGAGAGTTGTGAGGGAGAGCTTGCTGCCATGAGAGACACCTACAATGAGGTTGAAAGAGAGCTGCGAGAGAGCTTCACGAGAGAGAGCTGGGAGATAGAAAGAGAGCTGAGACAGATTCTCGAGAGTGAGCTAAGAGAGAGCTCGTTAGTGAGCTTCGAGATAGAAGGATAGAAGAGAGAGTTGTGAGATAGAGTTGAGAGCTACTGTGAAAGAGAAACGAGGGTTGAGAATTTTCATTTGGTAAAGTAAGACGCCCGCTTCATGAAATGAATTTCACGGTTTTAGTTTTCCATTGCATTTTGGAGTAAACGCGGTAATTGTGTTCTATTAAAACACATAATTATTGTAGTGTCGTGAACAAAGGGTAAATACAATCATCACTTTTCAGTCTTAGAATTAAATCTCAAATAATGCATTAGTTAGTCATACAATCACATGCATTAAGAACAAATCATAACACTCGGTAATAATGAATAAATATCGATTAGAATGAAAATCAAAATTAAAGAACAATCATGGTTTAGCCACATCACACTCCTAGATTAAAAAATTAAAACTTTCTAAAATAAGAAAACATCCTAACAATACTCATGAACATAGAAAAAGAGAGAATAAAAACTAGATTTGAGGAGGAAATTTAAGTTGAAATCCATTTTCGGGTTGGATCTTCTTCTTCTTCTTCTTTCAAAGAGATTTTCCCAAAAACGTCCTCCAATATCCTTAAAATATTCTATTTATACACTGGCATATAAAGAAATTGGAACAAAAATTGCATAAAAAAATCTTTATCGGACTGGCGTCGTGACGGTCTAATTTTTATGTGCCTATGTCGCGACGCTGGCGCTACTATCCAATTTCTTTATATGCCAGTGTCGCAACGCTAGCCATTCTGTCCAAATCTGACCTTTGGTCACTTTTTATTACGTTTTTTGCCTTCCTAATCTTCCAAAATCATCCCAAGTGCACTTGAATATCTAAAATTTGAATTTCTTTATGCACTTGAATATCCCAAAATTAAAAACAAAAACAAACATAAATCTAGCAATAAATCACAAAGAACCAATAAAGTTAAAGCAAATAGTGTCTAAAACATGAGTGTGAAACACACTCATCAAATACTCTCAAACTAAACTTTTTGCTAGTCCTGGAGCAAAACAAAATAAAAAATCAAACAAGAGAGCATTAAACTCCAATTATGCAAAACTACGGATCAAGTGACAAAATATTTTGACTAACTAAAAATGCCTCAGAGATTTCAAAATAACGATAAACAAGAAAACTTCTAAATTGTGATCATGTAGAATTTCAACACAAATACCAACTTACACTACACTTGTGAAATTCTGAGTGTGTGTGTGTCACCTTAAGTCGTCCAACTTCTTTGTCTCAAATGAGTTTATACAATCAAGTCTTAGAAAATTGGATATATTAATCTATAAATAGATTAGAACTCTGTAGGTCAATTTTTCCTGTCACTCTCCACTAATGTAGGTAATCCACAAGATTCAGGATCATTAGGATTTTCGTAGGCTTGTAATGTATGGCTAGGGTCTAGGGCATGATAAAAGTATTATTTTGGGTCAATCTTTACCCATAGTCACACAATTATTTTAGGAATCAACGAGCTTAACCCAACTTGTCACTTTCCCCACCTCTTGAATTATCAACCGCACCTAACCATTCTTCTTCTTTTTTCTTTTCGTTTTTTGAATTTTTATTTCCTTAAGCTTCTCTTTTCCTTAACGAGCATTCAACTAATAGCTCTCAAACCAGTTGGTCTTACGGTATTAGGTGTTGAGACACCCCTACAAGATTAGTCACTCAAGTCCAAGAGGATATTAAATCAAACTTATTCACATATTATATATATATATATATATATATATATCAAAACTCCTTCCATCCACCTAGACTGTCGTAGCTCCAAGTATTTTTCTAGAACATCCAAATATTATGAGTAAAAAGGGTTACTTGGAAATTTTTTTATAAGGTTAGGCAACTGTCTTGGGTGGTAAGGAAAATAAATATTTAGGCTCAACAGGGATAACTAGGGAAATAATTATGCATAGGTTGGTTTGAAAAGCTCAAACAGTCCAAAGATGGCCTAAATCAATATAATGTAGCCTAGGATTTGGCCTTGAGCAACAATCAAAGTAGTTCTAGAGTTTTTATGATATCCTAATGATTCTTTAAGTCATATAAACCTTCTCTAGGTAGAAAGATAATCAAATGTTCAAGGCTAGGTGCTCAAAATGTTGGGACTCTCTAGTGAAATGCAAATCAGCAAATAGTTCAAATACACACAGATACACAGATTCATCATTTTTTCTAAAGTTATGAATAAATCAAAACCAATCCTCATAGGCGTTACTATTGTCTACTACAGAGCGTCAAATTTTTAATTTTTAATTTTTTTTATGAATAAGACTATGAAGCAAATAAAAACAAAATTAAAAAAATAATGATATTAAAAATCACCACCCCCAAAGCTAAAATTTGCATTGTCCTTGATGAAAAAAAATGTAAAATAAATGAGTAAAGAGGACTTCCTTGAATGTGGATCAGCTTTCCTCATCGTTATCCTCCTCATTGTTCATGTTATCTCTAAATGGTGGTAAAGGTGGGAAAACTGGTTCTTGTGGAAGTGGGTATATTGTGCCTCCAATGTTTAATACACATTGACTCATCATTTGTGCCAAACTAGTGTGGCATTCGACATTCTCATTGTGCATTTTTCATAGCTCTTGCCGAACTTCACGCATTTCATTCCAATATTCTGCTTGTCAGGCATCCATTAAGTTGGCTCCACTAGAGGAAGATGGACAGTTAGTGGCTACTTGCGTTGTCGATGGGAAGGACCGACTCTAGGATTTGATTTGTCAGCTGGATTCTCTTATTGGTAAATAGTCATGGGGCCAATGGTCTTCGTGGGGTGTACTAATGCTTCTTGTGGTTCCCATGTAACAAAAGCATTTCTACACAACCTAGTGATTAAGCTCAGTACAAAAAGTCCACCTTTTTCAGAAGAGGTGCAATCCAGGATGGAGTTGGAGATGATACGTCTTACATCAATGGACATGCTTGTCATTAGCGCATAGATGAGGATGGCATGATCCTTAATGACGTTGCTTGTGTGCGACACTGGCTTCAATTGGGCAGCGACAAAGTAATGCCAAGCCTTAGCAATCTTGTCCAAAGCACTTGCTTTCATATGGTTTGGTTCCCCACTAACCATCGTCAAGTCCCTGGCACACATAATGTGTTTATCACTGCATCTAAATCGACATATCCTTGTGCAAAAGTAGAATATCCATCATGCTTAATGTCTGGGAGAGAGTAGTATTTGTTGATCATTTTTGCAGAAAAGGACACTCATTTTATCCTCACAAAAACCCTCTCTTTTGTGAAGAAATGCATTGACATAAAATTCTTGAACCTAAAGGACTACACCAGCCTCATGCGTGTGAAACAAATTTAGCCAATCCCACCTAATTATGTCATCAGTTATGGAAAAGTGTGTAACATCCACATCAAAACCCCACTCCAGAATGATTTTCTTTTTAATAATAATTGTTGTCAACCGCTCATAAATAATCAGGCTCTCAAAGAAATTTGGATTGTAAGTTGGTGTGGATTGTTCAACTCTTTTTTATTTCTTCGAGGTACTTGGTTGAGAACTCTTAGGAGCCATGGAAACAATGAAATACCACACCAATGAACACAAGCAACAAAACCACCTCTAAACTTATGCTATAACCAAATTAAATGTACAATCGCCACCCAAATCAACAACAAATTCACTAACACTTCCTTGAGGAATTTTATCAAACCCTTAATGAGCATTCCAAAATCTTGTGAAGAAAGTACCAAAATTTTCCCTCAATAGACAACCCAAATCAAAGAAACTCCAAAATCACCAATTTCAAACATATAATATTCAATCCATCCACAAGTAATCTCCAAATACTCAACCCAAAAACAAACCTCAAATGTGAGAGACTTACTTTTTAAAAAGAGAATATGAACCTTTGGTGGGGGATAAAAATGTTTTGTTGATGCTCCAATGCTCTGTCACAATGCTCAAAGCTCCATCACCGGTGTAGTTCTAGCAAAAAATCTAGCCAAAAGATCTAGGTTACTTAATGGAGAGATTTGGGGAGAGAGATGTGAGGAGATAAAAGGATGAGATCTAGTGAAGAGATAAAGTGTAGAAAGTGCAAACTTTTAATTTTGAAATGGAGAATTTGAAGTTTATATTTTTTAGATAGGTTAGAAGTTTTAGAGATAAGGTAGGAGAAACGGAAAGATTTTAGGATTTGAGATAGAGGGAAGGGGGATGGGTTGTTTTAAACTAAAAAAAAAGGGAAAAGAGGGGGGGGACTACGCGCCAGTGTCGTGGCTCTGGCAAACCAGCGTCGCGATGCTGAGCACATCGGCTTCAGTGTTGTTTTTTTAATAGAAACGAAGAGACATCCAAAAAATAAAAATAAAGAAAATCAAATAAAATAAAACGGAGATAAAATCAGATTTTCTCCTGATAACGCTTGCTTTAATGTCGTCATCCGGATGAAATATTGATGATCATAGCGAGTCCAACATGATTGTGGTATTTTCTTGATTAATATGATCATCCAAATATGGCTTTACCCACTATCCATTGACTTTAAAATTCCATTTTCCTTGATGATGGAATTCTACCGTGCCGTGAGGGAATACCTTTGTTGTAATGAATGGACTTGGTCATCGGGACTTAAGCTTTTCTGAAAACAATTGAAGTCGAGTGTTATGTAGTAACACTTTTTGGCCAGGAGAAAGTTCCATTCAAACAATGCGCTCATCATGCCATTGGTCAGTACGTTCCTTGTACATCCAAGCATTTTCATAAGCACATTGACGTAGTTCATCTAGTTCATTAAGTTGAAGGTGTCGTTTGTCACCGATAGCTTGTAGGTTAAAATTCAGCTTCTTAATTGAACAGAATTCTCTATGCTCCAATTCAACTGGTAAATGACATGCTTTTCCAAATACTAATCAGTAAGGAGACATTCCAACCGGTGTTTTAAAAGGAGTCTGATATGGCCAATGAGTGCCATCAAGTTTCTTCAACCAATCCTTTCTTGAAGCACTCACAGTCTTTTCGAGAATCCACTTAAATTCCCTGTTAGAAATCTCTACTTGACCACTTGTCTGAGGATGATAAGTTGTGACAATCTTATGTGTGACCCCATATTTTGCTAAAAGAGACTCAAATTGCTTGCTATAAAAATGCGTACCTTCTTCATTGATGATTGCTCTAAGAGTTCCAAAACAGGTGGAGGTATTTTTCCGTAAGAAATTCACAACCACCCCGAATCATTTGTTGGCAGCGCCACTACTTCCACCCATTTGGAGACGTAATCTATTGCCACTAGGATGCAAATGTTGTTAAAAGACGGTGGGAAAGATCCCATGAAGTCAATGCCCTATACATAAAAATTTCTACCTCCAAAATTCTATTTAGAGGGATTTCATTTCGACGAGAAATATTTTCAGTTCGTTGGCATTGATCACAAGTAGCGACATAGCATGAGTATCCTTGAAAGGAGTAAGCCAATAAAAACCTGATTGAAGAATTTTAGCAACCGTTCGATTGGTACCAAAATGACCACTATAGTCTGAGGAAGGACAATGGTAAAGGATATTTAATTTGTCTTCCTTTAAAACACACCGCCTAATGATTTGGTCCTGACAATGCTTGAAAAGAAAGGGGTCTTCCCATTGGTAATGCTTCACATCGGACAAAAATTTCTTCCTTTGTTGGCTAGCCAAGTAATTTATAAAATTTGCATACCAAGGAAGATTATCGGTTCTTAGAGCGAAGAGTTGTTCATGCGGGAAAGTTTGTTTGATCAGCGGTTCATTTTCAACATTACTCAGCTTGTTCCGATCTAGATAAATGATTGGCTGCAAGATTCTTCGTTCCTTTCTTATCCTGAATCTCCAAGTCAAGTTCTTACAACAATAAAACCCATCGAATCAAGCGAGGCTTAGCATCCTTCTCCTCAATCAAGTACTTAATGACAAAGTCGTCAATGTACATAATAACTTTAATTCTGATCAAGTATGGCCAAAATTTGTCAAAGGCAATAATTCTTTCTCAATAGTGGCATAATTGAGTTGAGCATCATTGAGTGTTCAGGTTGCATAATAAATATCATGAAAAACTTTCCACTATCGTTGCCCCAAGACAGCTCCAATATCATAATCCAGTGCTACAATTATAGGAGTGAATACCAAAGTTGTCTTCAATAATGTAACTGCTTTATGACACTCCCCATTAAATTGAAATGGAACATTCTTCTCAAGAAGATTACAAAGATACTTCGTGATCTTGGAAAAATCCTTAATGAAACGGCAGAAAATCCAACATGGACAAGAAAACGCCGTGATCTCGGTGTAGGTGTTCCACAGATGGTCTAACATTATCCTCCATCAAGATTTTATGCATTCAAAGTGATGGGCTAATTCCCTTTATGTTAGAGATTGACCACCCTAGGGTCGTTCTATGCTCTCTCGATACCCTTAAAAGTTTATCTTCTTGTTCACCATTTAATGAAGCAGAAATAATGATAGGAAGAATAGAAGTTTCTCCTAGATAAGCATAACACATATGAGTTGGTAATTGCTTGAGTTCTAACACCGGTGATTTTTCAATAGATGACAATTGTCTAGGTTTACCTTCTTCTAATTCTTCAAAATTCCTCTTGATGAATACCGGTGGGGTCGCTTCCAACCGATTCACACACTCCAAAATCTCCAGATCTTCCTTGTAAATAGCCCCAGCTAGTCATGCTTCCAATGGCTCAATCGGATAGCTTTTCTAAATTGCTTCCTCAATATATCTTTCTACACTACCCACCCAAAAATAACTATCCAAGTTGTTAGGATATTTCATTGCTATGAAGGCATTGAAGTTACCTACTCTTCTTGCACTCTCAAAATAAGCTGCGTATTAATAAGAGTTCTCCCCGTAGCTAAGAATGGTCTACCAAGAATAATTAGAATTTCTCGATCTTCTTCCATGTCAAGAATATTAAAATTAGCTGGAAAGATAAATGTATCCACCTTTACCATGCCATCCTCAATAATTCTCTGTGGATATTTAATGGAACGATCAACTAACAATAAAGAGACAGTTGTGGGCTTAACTTCTCTAAGACATAGCTTCTTGTAGACCGAGTAAGGCATCATATTAATACTAGCTCCAAGATCACATAGAGTCTTTTCAAAAGATGAATTTCCAATGTTGCATGGAGTAGTAAAACTCTCAGGGTCCTTTAACTTTGGGGGCAATTTATTTTACAATATAGCACTTCACTCCTCGGTAAGTGCAACTAGCTTTCTCTTGTTTGAGAGAATTCGCTTCATGAATTTGACAGAGCTCGACATTTGTTCCAAAGCATCAGCAAAAGGAATGTTGATATGCACTTTTTTAAACACATCAAGAAACTTGGTAAACTACTTGTTCAATTTCAACTTCTGGAACTATAGAGGGTATGAAATAGATGGAACATGAGATGGAGGACTATCGAGAAAGAGCTTTGGCTTAGGCTTGTCTTCCTTCATTTTTGAGCTCTTGGCAAGCTCACCAACCACTGTCTCAGTTTATGTTTCAATTGGCTGACAACTTTCAATTGTTGCTTCTGAAGTTTTCCTAACTCCCTGCCACTACGAAGGGTAGTGGCATTTACTTGCTCTTTTGGATTCTTCTCAGTGTTGCTCGGTAGAGAACCTTATGTTCTTTGAGTGAGTATTTTTGAAAGTTGACCCATTTGAAGCTCTAAAGTCTAAATAGACATAACTTAACTCTGAATATTAGTTTCTTGCCTTTGAAGTGTAGCATCTGTTCTTGCTATAAATTGAGTATTATTGATTTTGAGCTGGACAAGAGCATATTCCAAATAAATTTTAGGTTGTCGAGGCTGAAATTGAAGCTGAGTAGCAACTCATGGATTAATCACATTCTAACTATTCTTCCAAAAAAATTAGGATGATTTCACCATCCTTGGTTGTAAGTGTTGGAGAATGGATTATTCTGCCTATTGTAGTTGCCAACAAAATTAGCATGTTCTGACTGAGAATGAGCAAATGAGCTTCGCATTCAGTGTTAGAATAAGGTCCATTGCAAAATTCCTATGTACCATGAATAACACTGGCATTTGCAGTAAAAGAGCTAAATTGCTTTGACAGTGTAATTACTTGAGCTGTGAGAGCGATAAATGTATCTACTTCATGAACCATGAATCTTTCTTAGTACATTGTGCTTAGTTAGCCATTGATAAGCAGTAGCAGCAACTCTTTTTCAATCAGTTGAGATCTATTATATATCTATATATTAAATTAATAACACACAATGTTAGAAATCATATATCTCGTGTAGTCTAAATCAAGCGTCCTCGCGAAACTGGTCGATTCTCCGTTACCATGAAATCATTCCAACGATCAACAGACTCCGAGAACTATACCAAAATCTTCCAATGTACTAGGACGTATGTGGACACGTAGAATATAACGACGACACTTTATTATTTCTAGATGTACTCAACACATTAGATCTAGAGACTATACTGAGAATGACTTTGTGAGATAATTCTCTAAAAGAACGTGTTAATGATTCTTTGAGAGATTTTGATTAACTCTTAATCTATAAGAAATCACTTTCTGAGAAATTGTGTTCTTTTCTCAACTCTTGCTTGATGAACTGATTCTCTGCTCGATTAATTGATTATCGAATCAACTCTTGTCATTAGAATAAAATATTTATATTATTCTAAATAATGACGTATCCGACATTTAGGGATAACTAAAAATTAAAAATAATTTTTAGTTTCAAATTGCCCAATACAGTGGGGCCTACTGTACAATTGTACACAACTGTAGTACGACATGGCACTGTAGTGTGCCATGAGGCAGCATAGTGCCTCACGATACCACTATAGTGTCATGTGGCACTACAGTGTTGCACCCTCATTATTGTGGTACCACGTGGCACTACAGTAGTCCATATCAATCTCTGATTTCAATCAATGATTGACACGTGATAATTAATGTAACTTAAATATTTATTTTAATCAGATAAATGTCTAGATATCAGTTAATTCAAAATTAACATATCTGATTACCCCTAACAACTAAATTATCTAATATTTCACAAATAACATACTTAGTTGATCTAAAATATTATCTAATAATATTTTAGATAATATTTTAATAAAATAATTGATAATTATATATATATGTGTGTGTGTGTGTAATCACACATAATTATCCCGGAATAAAAATTCCTTTCAAGTTAGTCTTTTTGTGATGTCCTGAAATATTCACACCCTAGACTGCATAGTATACATGTGACTTGGGGACCATAGACCTATAATACTAAGCTCCAATAAACCAGATTATTAATTAAACTCTTTAATTAAATAATCTTATTTATTAATTCTATTATTATTCCACTATAAATATGAAATTACACTCTTAGAGATTATAGACTGTATTTACAGAGTATTCTCATGTAGTCTACTGATATAATCAATTCACATAATTCCAACCTCCAATTATTGGTTCGTAAATTAGAACTGGTCAAAATTACTATTTTACCCTTTTAATTACCTATTGATCCTTAAGTACCATTGATCCATTAGTGAATGACTAATTTATAATCTTATTATAAATTTCAGCTCAATAACCATTCACTTCTAGAATTAACACTTAACGAAACCACTATACGACCTGTTATGAAAGCTTGGATTTCAAATCTTATAAGATCATGTTCTCAGTCGTGCATATCACTGAATCTCCAAAACAAACATCAGGAGCCTATTTTACAAAAAAACCTTAACGAGTGAATCAAAAGATCTAGTAGACATGTATAGAGCTCATGACTACTTAGGATTCGGACTGATCTACATATGATCATTGAATTGATGTGTATTAAATCTTTATTATAAACGACACGTTGATAAATATATTAATTCACATCCGTCTAGTCATATATAATTTCATTATATAAAGTACTTTCACTAATATGGTTATCCACATCAATGATCCGGATGTAGATCACACGCATTCATAATACTTAATGAACTATACTAGCAACCATTCATTAAGGATTTCATACTTTAATATGTTGGTGATAATTTTATTCATTAACTATGATCTTAATCCTCTCGTACTAATACAAGATCATAGTCTCATTAATGAATATGGAATTTTCAAATATTTATATAAATGATTCAACAATAATTTAACAGAATAATTATAATTTAAATGTAATCCTCATTAAATTTCATATCAAAATGTTAATGCACTTGCTTTGAGGCATAACCCCCAATAGTTTTAGTTGATGGAAAGAATTTTGCTAACAAAGAGTTCAGCTAACTCTTAGCCTTATCCTGAAGTGAAAATTGAAATAATCCCAGCCTAATTACATCATTTGAGACATTTTGGTTCTTGAATATCTCACATTTTTTGAGAAAAATGACTATGTGAACATTTGGATCATCATTAGGGAAACCACTAAACCGATTAGCTTGCACCATTTAAATAATAGTCGGCTTAATCTTGAAGTTGTTGGCATTAATAATGGGGTGTTGAATGGCAGACGCAGCCTCATTGACTACTGGCATAACATAGTTTCGAATTACCCAGTTATTTTGGTTGTTCACAATTTCATGATTTTCTCTAATCCATGATTCTTGAGGTTGTTTAGAAACTTGTCTAATCACTTTTCTATTTCGACGACAAGTTTACTCAATTTCCAAATTAAGGGAAGTCAAATTTTCACTTCCAAATTTTCTCATACACCTTAAAAAAGCATGAAAATTTAAAATAGGAAACAACCGTAAATAAACGCAAATAGAAACTTAAAGTAAAATTAGGATATGTAATTCCAATATTTAATAAACAAAATCAATCTATGACAACGGCGCCAAAAGCTTGTTACAGTTTTCTAGAGTGCAATTGTACATTATCGCTGTCAAATAATAAATTTCTATGAATATAGAGTATCGTCTATATGATTGATTGATATTAATTATTGAAATCAAGTAAACCCTAACTTTATTTAGAATATCAAAAGGTGAGACTTTTTTATGTAATATTAAACTAAAACAATTGAGATTATTAAGTAAAGATAAAATGAATTTCAATGATTAAAAGTTCTAGGGATTCTGATTTCACCAAACCAATCATGATCAAAATTTCAAATCTAGATCAATCTATGTTTATTATAATCTTGACAGTAAATTTCTCTAAAATAATTATTAATATTTTCAAGCATCGATAATAATGACTTAAATATACAAATCTCACATCTCTATCAAGATTAAATATATTGAAACTCATTAAGCACAAGTAATTATAATCGCTATACTAGATTCATAATTATCTCTAACTTATAAAATTCTAATAGTATCATGAACAAAGGAAAAATTTAATCATCACTTCTTCGTCTCAGAATTAAATCACAATCATGCAATAGTTGGGTAGACAATCACATGCATTAAGAACATATTATAACACTCAGTAATAATGAATAAACATCGATTAGATTGAAAATCAAAATTAATGAGCAATCAGGGTTTGGCTACATCATAGCCCTATATTAGAAAATTAAAACATACTAAAATAAGGAAACATCCTAACAATATTCATAAACATAGAGAAAAAGAGAAAGAAAACTAGATTTGAGGATGAAATTAAAGTTGAAATCTGCTTTGAGTTGGATCTTCATCTTCTCCTCTCCAAGAGCTTTTTCCTTTGCTTCTTATGTCCAAAAACTGTCATCCAATAACTCTAAAATGTTCTATTTATGCACTAGGGTTTGCTAAGGATAAAATTACAGTAAAAAACGCACAAAATTTTTTATCACGACAATGGGATCTGGCGCCGAGATGCCACCATTGCTGTCCAATTTTTATGTGCCAGGGTCATGAAGCTAGCATTGCTATCCAATTTCTTTATATGCCAGTGTCAAGATGCAGGCATTCTGCCAAAATCTAACCTTTTATCACTTTCTATTCAGCTTTTGCTTTCCCAATCATCCAAAATGATCTCAAGTGCACTTAAATATCTCACCAAGAAAATGAAAATGAAAACAAACATAAATCTAACATTAAATATCAAAGAACCAACAAAGTTAAAGCAAAGAGTGTCTAAAACATGAGTGTGAAACACATTCATTAGTACCACATAGTTGTAACTTGTAATTGTCCAAGCAATAAATGAATATTTTATAATTTTCACTTTGTGTTGCGATTGAGCCCTCCCTCATTCTAGCGTAATGTACTGCTTTTATAATATACAACTGCCTTGATCCATAGTGTGATGATGTTGGTGCAATCATGATGATGTGAGCAATCCTAAATGATTTTTAAAGCTTGCTTTTAGATTTAGGAAAACTTTATAATGCTAGGAAATTATTTTCGGCTTTCATGTTGGGTCATTGTGGCCCTTAGATTGCTTTTAGAAAAATCTTGCTCACATAAAACCCAACAGGTAACAAGTTTTTTTTGGGTTCATCAAATATGTATTAAGGTTCACCAAATACATACTGAGGTTCACCAAATGTATACAAATTAATAATTTTCGGAGGGGTTCACTAAATACGTACAAATTAATAATTTTTGGAGGGGTTCACCAAATACATACTAGGGTTTACCAACTACCTAGTGGGGTTCACCAAATACGTACAAATTAATAGTTCTTGGAGGGGTTCACCAAATACATAGTGGGGTTCAACAATTGTGTATTGGGGTTCACCAATTACGTAGTAAGGTTTACCAAATATGTACAAATTAATATTTCTAGGAGGGATTTACCAAATACGTACTGTGATTCACCAATTACGTAATGAGAATCATCAAATACATACAAAATAATCATTCTTGGAGGGGTTCACCATATACGTACTGGGGTTCACCAATTACATACTAGGGTTCACTATTACGTACCGAGGTTCACCAAATACATACAAATTAATAATTTTTGGAGAGGTTCACCAAATATATACTGAGGTTCACCAATTAACTACTGGCATTCACCAATTATGTAGTGGGGTTCACCAAATACGTACAATTTAATAATTCTTAGAGGGATTCCCAAAATGTGTAATGGGGTTCACCAATTACGTAGTGAGGTTTACCAAATACATACAAAATAATAATTCTTGGAGGGGTTGACCAAATACGTACTGGGGTTCACCAATTACATAGTGGTGTTCTCCAAATACGTAAAACCTAATCGCCATACCTAATAGGTGAATCACCTATTTTTAGCCCTTGAATGTCATCCTGAAGGTGTTAATCGCATCGTCAAAGTCAAGCACTAGTTTTATGCCCTAATCGCCTATTTTATTCCTAAACGCCATGTAATTGCTGCAAATTTGATCCAAAATGAAATATCTGAAGAAATATAAGAAACCCCAAATATAAAAAGAATATTGCTGCAAATATAGGTGTTTCTCTATCATTAATTTTTGTTTTGATATTGTGTTGTGTCAAATTTTCCATATCCTATATTTGTAGCAATATTCTTTTTCTTCTTTCTTGTTGACTTATCATATTTCTTCAGATATTTTAGACATTTCTTATTTTTTGAATAAACGTTCTCATATTTGACATTGTGCAGGAAAACTTTCATTCCATGTGAATTTCCAACCCTTTATAATTGGGAGAATCGTCTGACCACAATATTTCTTGAGGTAATCATGTACATGTTAGAATTATGCTGAATCTTTTACATTTATTTCACACATCTTATAGCATAATTTCCTTTTCCATTTAGTCAAATTAAAAAGGACATTGGAAGAGGTTACGTGCATTGCCAACATTTTGGGCATATTGAGGGCCTTAAAGATTGGCGTGTTATGAGTTAAGTTGGTTACTCATATGTAAGATGGGTACTTATCTTTCAACAACATAGAGTGCTCAATTATGTTTTTTTGAGTTTTATAAATGGAACCAGAGTTAAAATATAATGGTTTTACCTATTGTGCAGCTTTCTTGATCCTCTCCTCAGTTTGTCCTAATTACCTAAAACCACTAGCTAATAATTAAGGTAACTCTTTATTAGCATGGATTATAACTCTTTATTACTCAACTTTTTTTTGTTTTTTCTTAAGATATCAAGGATATTTATATAGCCTTGGTAAGACAATCTATACATATATTCTCGACATGATCAGGATGCTTTAATTTTCATCATTGTTTCAATAGTTAATTCTTTTATTATGAAGATTTCCAACAGGTTTGCTAAAAAATTGAGTACAGAATGTCTTGTCTCACTATGATGATTAAAGTGCACTCTTGGTACTTCAATTATAGGTGACTCAAATGTTAAAATACTTTTGTATTAAAATTTCGGAGAGCATTACCTATCAACAATCCTCTCCAATTCTATATTTTTTTTATCATTTATGCTTTGGTCATATCATATGGTATTGAAAGTAATTGGGTATCAAAGTATTGAAAAGTCCATAATATGCTGGTGAATGTTGAGTCCATGTTGGTTTCATTTTAATTTGTCTAGATTTTATTTATCTATTTTGATATTATCTTGAGATATAAGATGTAGTTAACTTGGAACGGATTAATTTGTGTTGAGTAACATGAAATGAATTGTGAATATCACGTAAAATCATCTGAAACCATGTCTAGTAGTGATCAATGATAACTTTTATTGAGTTTATGAATAAGTGTTTAATAGTTTTGAGAATTCTTACTTAATCCAATCCAATTTTACAAATAAGTGGATATCGTGAATGTTTGCAAGTTATTACTATGTAAATTAAAGTTATATCTAGTAATATTATCTCACTTTACATACATAATTTGGTCTAAATTTCTACCATATTTAATTTTACTCTGTTACAGCTATGGGTTGGGCCGGGGAGTAAGGCTTTCAAAGATAAACAATTTTTGACAACCATCTAGCTCCTTTCTACAAGATTGAACAGGTAAACTCCTTGCTTTATACAAAGTTGGTGGTAGACATCTATTGATTGTCAGACATTTGATCTAGTGAGATGGTGTATTGTGATAGTTTATCCTTTTCTTTTTGTCTCGTATTTAAAAGGATCTATAAATAATAGACTCCGTTGATTTCTCTCTGAAAATTATTTTGCCAATATAGTGTATCAGAGTGCGGAATGTGATCATATCTATACTTTGTTTAATTAATAGTAAACTTTTGTTGATTATTTTTCGAGCAACTTATGTTGGCATGTTTGTGTCCAGATTATAGTAGCAACAAATCCAGATGTTTTGCATGGAAGACCACCAAGCATCATCATAGAGCACAACATTAATGTTCTTTTTGAAATAAAAAATAAGGTTGTTTTGGCATTGATAATTGAAGTTATTTCAGTGCTATATTCAATTACATTATAACACCTCCAGTTGACTAATTTCATTCTCTCCATAGTTAATTTTTCCCTTTTTTTCTTCCTCCTGAATTTTGTATGTTCAGTAGCTTATACTATTCTGATTCAATGATAGCTCTAGTAAGGTTCCGTATTGATAATGGTTCATGGTCGTGACTTTTGGTGGCCTTTCTTTAGAACCTACCTAATAATTTTATAGTGATATTACTTCTTCATGATTTTTCTTCCATGTAATATTTTTGTCTATATGATTGCAGGCTCTCATATTAAAATTATTGACTCTGTGATTCAAATGGCTTTTTCAGATATGAATGTCCTTTATAAAATGAGGGTTGCCAATTTTTAAAGTTCTTTTCTTGAATTTTTTTAGGGACTTCTTATGAATTTGTGATATCAATTATTATATGTCTACTTAGAACATTGTTGAAATGCAGGTTTGTAATGAAGAGGCTTAACTGAATGGCCAACCTTTGAAGACATCGAGTACATATTGGATATGAGAGACACATTGTAACTTGGAATGAAACGATGCCGTTGAAGCAATTTAAAAAAAATCTTCGACATGGATGGATCAAAGTTTGTTCTGAAGCTTAATGGCATTTTGGGTATGCATTTTATTTAGTATCTTGATTAGCACAAAGAGGTAGTAACATTTTCTTTAGCATCTTGATTGTAATAGTGTCTTCTTTCTTGAATCAACTATTTGAAGTGGCTAGTTCATCATAGCCTTTAGAGAAATATGTAAACATACATTCTGCAAATGTGTTAATTTTTATACATGACTAAAAATTTCTTTAAACTTTCAACTTCTGCCATGAAGATGTAATTCTTGTTTTTTCTTTTTTCTAGATTTCGATATCATCACCAAGCATTATAATATATTTTGATTTTGGAAGTGAAGTCCTTGAAGAGAGCTTGAAGAAATGGAAGAATCTCTAAATGAAGAGTGTAGATCAGAGATGAGACACACATTGTAACTTGATCTCGAAGTAAAATGATGCAATTGAAGTAGTCATTAAAGAGTATCGGGATTTGCATCTTGTATTGCTACTTTCTGGTGTAATATTTGTGTAGTGATGTATAGAAGTACGTTTGAAGTGTGTTTAGAAGGGATTTATATCAGAAGAAATATTCATTTGTAGTGGTACTTAATTCAATTTCAAATATAAGTGAAAATTGTTAATGTTTGTATTGAGAAATCAAGAATTTTGAGAGAAAAGGTATTATATTACTCCATAGAGTAATCATGCATATGACCTTCACCAATGCCTTATCTGAATTGATGAAATGGAAGGAGCACTACAAAGAGTATATATTAAGTGAAGAAATGAAAATGATTTAAGTAATTTTAAATGTTCAGGTGTGAAAATGATAAATGTAACACACAATTGTATAATGCTAAGTGTTTGTAATTAAAAATAGCTAAATGTGTGCAAATAAATATTCTAAGTGTGCGAAAATCGACAAGTACATGAAAATGGCTAAGTGTTTGCAAATACGAATGATAAAATGTGTGAAAATGACTAAGTGTAAAAAATAACCAAGTGTGAAAATCACTAAATCTGTGAAAATAATTAATTGTTTAAAAATAAATAAGTTTGTGAAAATTACAAAGTGTTTAAAATAATTAAGTGTGAAAATTGTCTAAGTGTACGAAAATATGGCTAAGTGCATATAGGTGGCTAAGTGTGTACAAATAACTACGCGTTTCATAACAACTACATGAAAATGACAAGAATATGAAAATGTGTGAAAATGACTAAGCGTTAGAGAATGACTAAGTGTGTAAAAATGGTTAAGTGTGTGAAAATAAGTAAATTTGTGAAAATGACTAAGTGTAAGAAAATTGTTAAGTGTGTGAAAATGACCAAGTGTGTGAATATAGTTAAGTGTGTAGAATGACCAAGTGTGTGAATATAGCTAAGTGTGTAAAAATGCTTAAATGCATGAAAATATGGCTAAGTGTAAGAAAATAGCTAAGTGTTTGAAAATGACAAAGTATGTGAGAAGATTACTAAATGAATGAAATTTGCTACGTGCATGTGGCTAAATTGTAAAAATGGCTAATTGTATGTGAAAATGCCTAAATATATGTAAAAATTAAGGTATGGAAATGACATATTACATTAAAATGACTAAATGTATGAAAATGCCTAAGTATATGAAAATATGGCTAACTGCATGAAAATAGCTAAGTGTATCAAACAAGTACATGAAAATGCAAAGTGTGAGAAAATTACTAAGTGAATGAAAATTGCTTAGTGCGTGTGAAAATAAAAAAAAACTGATCGAGTGTATGAAAAAGACTAAGGGTATGAAAATAACCAAGTGTGAAAAAATAGCTGAGAGTGTGAAAATGACTAAGTGTATGAAAACACTTGTGTGAAAATGGTTACATTGTGAAAATGATTAAGTATATGAAAATAGCTAAGTTTCATCAAAACAAGTACAAGAAAATGGAAAAAATGGAGAAAATTACTAAATGAATGAAAATAACGAAGTGTACGAGAAAGTATATGAAAATGTGTGAAAATACCAAGTGTAAATATAAAAATGGTAAAGAGTTAGAAAATTACTAAGTAAATCAAAATTGTCAAGGTGTGTGGCTAAGTTGTAAAAATGGCTAAGTGTAGAACTAAAATTGCCAGTATAGAACCAAAACACACCTCTAAAGGCACAACAACCACCACAATAGATTCTAAAACTCCCGCAATAGACACCAAAACCGCCACTACATGGTGAGTAGTCATTCAAGACTGGCGTTTGGAGCCTGCTGGTCGCATTTGAGTCCCAATTGCAAGACACACAGACGTTTGGGCCGTGTCACTGGGACATGAGCCAAACGCTTGTTACTATGGCGTTTGGGACTCAAACGTGTCCAGCGAGCCCCAAACGCTAGTCATGGCTGGTGAATCGCCTACCATGACTGATGTTTGGGACCTGTTAGTCACGTTTGGGCTCCAAATGCCAGACACACAAGCGTTTGGTTCCAATACTCCCTATTATGCTTAAAAACCTGGATGGATAAAAAAATAGAAGTTTAAAATGTTTGGATAGATTGACGGTTTGTAAGTGCGAGACGAGCCATAACATAAGGGGCGAATCTACTCTTTGTAGAATCCAATTGGAAGATTGACGGTTTGTATTAAATTATATTTATATGCTTATAAATTAAAATGTAAATAGGTTATTTTCTAAATTTTATGGGATTATAATTTATATAATAAAAGGTTAAAATTTCAAATTTCAATATTTAATTTCAAACTTTTAGCGGTTATGATCGATTTAAAAGTAGACAACTTTTAACGAGTTTATTAATAAATGTTCAATTGTATCGGAAATTCTTATTTAATCCAATCTAATTTTATTTAATAAGTGAATATGGTGAATGTTTGCATTTATAAAATAATTTTTTTCTATTTTTATAGATGATTATTCTGGTGCTTATTAATTAATTAAAAAAATTATAAATTTTTGATATTTAGTGAAGATGACGATTAGGACAAAAAATAGCGATTAGAGCCAAATAAATGGCGTTTAGGGTGTTAATTGGTGATTGGCATTTGGAAGCTGAAAAGAGGCGATTGGGTTTTTTGGTGTTCACCAAATTCATAGTGGGGTACAAATGAAACTTAAGGGGTTCACCAAAATATTTCACGTAAAAAATTAATAATTGTTAGAGGGGTTCACCAAAATATACCAATTTCGTCGTGGGGTACAAAGGGAATCTATAAGAGTTCACCAAAATATTTCACGTATAAAATTAATAAATCTTCGAGTGGTTCACCAAAATTAACTTTGTATTTTGATGTTCACTAAATTCGTAGTGGGGTACAAAAGGAATCTTGAGGAATTCACCAAAATATTTCACGTACAACAAATGCTTCAGGTGTTCACCAAAATATAAAAATTAATTTTCTTCGAGGCATTCTTCTAAAATATAGTGGGGTTCACCATAAATCCAAAGGTGTTCACCTCCAACCTTGGAGGTTATACATGTTCATTAAATAGTGAAAATTTATGAATCAATAAATGTAAGACATAATAGTGTGTAAAATGATAAATATAAGACATAATTGTATGAAAGAGAGAAAGAGATCTAGAATTTAGATCCATATATAATTGTACTACATACTTATTGATTTTGATTCTATACATGAACCGGGATTTATGAACATGTTCATTAAATGGGGAAATATTATTTTACTTGATACTTGTTGTAAAATCATAGCAACTTAATCAAGAATACATTATAAGCGTTTATGGATAAGTGTTTAATTATTTTAACAGTTCATTACTAAATTCAAATCTAATTTAAAATATAAGTGAAGGTACTTAATGTTCACATTAAAAGTCAAGAATCTTGATAACTTTATTTGTAATTCATTTAATATACCCTTATCAATTTTAAAAAATTGAATTAGTTGAAAGACCATCGTAAAAATGTCCTAAAAACCATTGTATTGATGTAAAACCGTCGAAAAAACAACAAAACTGCCAAAAATGAAAAAAAGGAACCGCCGACCTGAAGGATTATACGTGTTTATCAAACTGATGAATAAGATTTAACGACCATCATAACATCCCGGCCTATAATTATATTTGATGAAAACCCATCTCGCTCGATACTTATCACAAGAGCACAACAACATTATCAATAACAACTTTTATAGAGTTTATGAGTAAGTGTTCAATTATTTTAGGAATCCTTAATTAATCCAATCTAATTTCACATGATAAGTGAGTATCATGAATGTTTGCATTGAAATAATGAGTTTTTTTTATTTTAATCAATGATTTTTCTGGTGTACGGTAAATAATTACAAAAGTATCAGTTTTACGGTTGATTGTGAAGAATGGCGATTCGAGCCATATAAATGGAGATTAGGCCCAAAAAACTTGTGATTGGGAGGGAGACTGGAGATCGCCTATTTATATATGATGTTTAGAAATGAAATAGGCGATTGGAGGCATAAAACTAGCACTTGGCTTTGACGATGCGCTTATCATCTTTAGGATGGCGTTTAGGGGCTAAAAATAGGCGATTCGCCTATTAGGTATGGCGATTAGGTTTATGTATTTTGTGAACTCTAGTACATATTTGGTGAACCCTTCTAAGAATTATTATTTTATACATATTTGATGAACCCCAGTACGTAATTAGTGAACCTCAGTACGTAATTGGTGAACCTAAGTATGTATTTGGTGAACCTCTCTAAGAATTATAAATTTGTACGTAATTGGTGAACCCAGTACGTAATTGGGGAACCCCAGTACGTATTTAGTGAACCCTCCAAGAATTATTATTTTATACATATTTGGTGAACTCCACTACGTAATTGGTGAACTCTAATACGTATTTGGTGAACCTCTCAAAGATTTATTAATTTATACGTATTTGGTGAACCACACTATGTAATTAGGGATCCCAGTACCTAATTAGTAAACCCCACTACGTATTTGGTGAACCCCTACAAGAATTATTAATTTATACATATTTGGTGAACCCCAGTACGTAATTGGTGAATCCCAGTACGTAATTGGTGAACTCCACTATGTATTTGGTGAACCCTTCCAAGAATTATTAACTTGTACGTATTTGGTGAACCCTACTATGTAATTGGTGAACCCAACTACGTGGTTGGTGAACCCTACTACGTATTTGGTGAACCCCTCTAAGAACTATTAATTTGTACGTATTTGGTGAACCCCACTATATATTTGGTGAACCCCTCAAAGAATTATTAATTTGTACATGTTTGGTAAATCCTACTACGTAATTGGTGAATCTCAGTACGTATTTGGTGAACCTCAATACGTATTCAGTGACCCCTCTAAAAATTATTAATTTGTACGTATTTGGTTAACACTACTACGTAATTGGTGAACCTCAATACGTATTTGGTGAATCCCTCCAATAATTATTATTTTGTACGTAATTGGTGAACCTCACTACATATTTGATGAACCTCATTACGTATTTGGTGAACTCCTCTAAAAATTATTAATTTATATGTATTTGGTGAACCCCAGTATATATTTGGTGAACAAAACAAAACTTGTTACTTGCTGGGCTTTGTGTGACCTATATTACTCTAAAAGTAATCTAAGAGCCACAATGGTCCATCATCAATGTCGGGAATAATTTGCCGGCATTGTATAGTTTTCCTGTTTTAGGTTACTGTCATTGTATATAAGAGTTATGAGAAGAGAATAATGTTTAAGAAAAATAATTTAAAAAGTCCCCTTAGTTAATAACTAAAGTTGCGAACTTATAATTAATCAAATAATATAACTCATTTTCATTAAGAATAGAACACAAACGGTTAATGTGTTGGAATAATAGTATTTTATATAATAAGATTATATATGACTAATGACTGAGACCAATAAATTTAAATATATAATAATATCATTAGAATATAGAATATTCAAATTTTATTATACTGGCAATCATATATATAATTATCTCAATCCTGAGTAATTAACAGGCTCATGTTTATAACGTTGTACTTTTTTACTTACTCGATAAAGGTTTTGTAGCTCATTGAACTCAATTCCTTTTATCTTGGAAGCATAATGAAGTAATAGCCGCGAATGTTAATTTACAAGATTGAATCCGTTCCTTCATTTGAAATAAGAAAAATAGTTCTCTTGTGTATTGATTTAGATCTTGAATTATATAAGTGCTCAAATTTATGATAAGATCATAAATTTATCATTCATTAGAGAATCAACATAGCTCAATTTAATTAGAAAGCTTAACGGATTATTTACCTAGCTTTAATTATGAAATATTTATGAATGATTGATCTATATGTAGTGATCATATCCATGGACTATTCGATTTTTTGAGTAGTTAATATCTATAATTCTAAGAGTATAATTTTCATGTGTATAGTAGAATAACTTTAGAATTAATAAAATGACATATTAATTAAAGAGTTCAATTAATTATCGACATTATGAGATTTTAGGCCTAATGAGCCCATTGTTATCTTTGTGAATACTAGTTGGTAAGTAAATGTGAATACGATAAATAGTTTAGAATGACTGAAATCTAAATTAATACACATTCTGTAAAAATTATGATAATAGGAGTAACTTTTTATCACATATGATATGATAAGAAATTAATCAATTAATTTTATAAAATTAATTGAGATGAAAATTATTTGATTAGTTAATAAGTTAAAATTAGATTAGAGAGTGTGATGAGACCACATTGTTTGCGCCTATCATATGAAATTGTTGCCGAAGATATCTAATCTTTTTCTTCAAGGAGATCACGTCATACAAAGACCTTATGATGTGATATTGATCAGCCACCTCACCTAGTAAGAGATGGTCACTTATTAGATAAGAATTATCATATAAATGTTATCTAAAAATTGACTATATATCTTATCACTTATGAGATAAATATTATTTGGTAATTAATTCAAATTACAGATAATGTTATCAAGAAATATCTAATTCTAATGTTAAATTCAAATTGATCTCCTTCTCCAATATAAGGAGATCACGCCACATTGCCTATTTGACGTTAGAATATGACGTTAGAATGTTCGGCCACTTGCCCTAAGCGTAGGTGATCACCTATTAAATAATAGTTATCTAATTTAAAATTTAAAGAGGATCCAATTTTGATACCCTCCTTTAGATAATGATTTATATCAAATGTGGATGGTGAGTTAATTTTTTGTGCTCTCTCCCACTAAGATTTAGATTTCTTAGAGAAAATAGAAAGACTTTTCAGTTCTTGAAAACTTCCGGGTTTTATAGAGAGAGAAAAATGAGAAGAGTTCTCATTTCTCTATTTCATTTTTTCATGTATTGAGATTATAGTAAAATATGAAAAAGTGAGTGTATGATATATCACATTTAATTAAATCCATGCACGTCTGTCGATCTAGTACCAGAGATTGAGTGTGAAAGATTTGAGAATTTAATAAATTGGATCGTTCTTGAAGAGTTTGAGGGACCAATAATTCATGAGAGGTTTGAAGAATTGGTCTATTCAACACCTTAAGGTAAAAATTTATTTCATTTTACGTTTTAAATTAATATGTAAATAGATTGTTGGTTCTTGGTTCGTCAAACCAACACTTTACTCATTACTCCTAAGTCCAACGTACCTCCGCCAATCCCAGATAAACTATGCATAGCAATGAAGAATGCTGCTCTGTCAAAGACGATATCCTACTTCAACGTTTGAGCAAGTAAGCAGAATGATAGAACACTTAGGTGTAGAAACTGTCCCCTTCTAAAGAACGCATGTGGTGATTTCCCATGTCTCCAATCACTCTTAGCAGTAATACTAAGATAACAGTCGTGTGGCGAGAATGGGCAGACTCTATTTTCTCTTTGCTGAGTATGTCACAACGTTGAAGAAGTTTGCATGTATGAGACGTTGGAGGTGAGCTCACGTCTTATTGTTCCTCACAACTCTTCATCAATACAAACTCTATTATTGTGCTGGAGCAAGCATTCACATAATTTTACCACTACTTGGGGTGAGTTCACCCTTACACTCAAGGATATGTACTTCTTACTAAGCCTTCCTTTCTTTGGAGATCCTGATATTATCGTGACTAAGCTGGAGCCTGGCACCAAACTCATAGTGGTCATTTTACACGGTGGCCTTTTCAAATTTCACAAGAAACCTGCTATATGAAAGTATAGTAGAAAGGTAAACTTCTAGGGTTGGTTGGGCCATTGTTTGAACCCATCGATACTTCAGCTAAGAAAGGAGTAGAACAGCAGGAGTCAAAACCAGACTCGTACTTCGAGAACGAGAAGGTGGAACTGTCTACCTTCAATGGACTTTGTCTATCTTCAATGGACTTGGTAAAAACAGAAAAGTAGTATCACTCAAGAGGGAAAAACAGATCATGATGACCATTCTGACACCTTCATACTTTCAGTTGTGGTTAAACATGAAGGATGAAAGGCTGGTAATTCTTTCAATAGTACTCGTTACCTATGCAATAGAGTTGCTTTCCAGTTGGGTTTCCCACACCCAAGGGAGAGAAGATTAGATTACTCGATGACGTTTGCATCAAAGACAAAAGGGTGACATAGTCTTACGGTTGCAGTGTTTTACCATGCCATGCTAACTTCATTTACAACCCACCAACAAGTAAAAGACAGATTCTTCAACTACTAACTGGACATGTTGTCGAATCTTGGATGATTCTTCTTTAACAAAAAACTTTTTTGATATACTGAATTTCTAGAACTTCTTCTCGAAAGAGGACGGAATTACTTTAGAAGTTGAGGGATCAGACACTCCTTATCTAAACTTCTCTTCATGTACAGCATGGTAAACAAGATTTAACAGTGAAATTACCATCCCAACAGTATGGTCATATCTAAGAATCTACACACCTTGATCAAGGGAGTTGGATGATTAAGATTTCTTTAGCAATCCAATCTAGAAAAACTTGTCTAATTCTCCGAACATTCCACAATAGTCCATTCTTGGAAGTTAACTCATATATCCAAGTCAAATTTGGAACTCTGAAACATATCCAACCTTTTTCCGATCACGCAACCACTTGCCATTCCAAATGTAGATAGATTGTTCATTACCCACACACCACATGGCCTTCAAGCCCACAAGCAATTCTAGGTTGCATTAGTATTCAAAATATTAGAATCCTCAAAATACAAGCTTTAGCGATCTAGTACATAAGCTATTAGGGTACTTCATAATGTTCCCGGCCTGTTGTGGCAGTAACGCCACATTGTACTATTCAATGTCTTTAAATCCAAAACCGTCAACCTCTTTCCTGCAAGTTACCTTATTGGCAGAACACCAAAACATTCATTTTTGCTCCTCATATTTTTACCGAAAGTTCGTAATGGCAGATTGACGTTTAGCGCATACTTTCTTAGATAGCTTAAAAACTCCCATAACATACAAGGCAAGGCTTGAGCCACTGCCTTAAGTAACACTTCTTTGCCCCCAAAGATAATAAACAACTTGTCTTCTTTTCCATTTTCTCCATGCAAATGGCACAAAAACCTGGTTTCGATTAACCCCAGTCAATAGGTAAACTTAGATTGGAAACACTTCTTCACAACTAAAGAAATCTGAAGCAGATTTGCAGAGCGCATTTGCTTTCTTTCAGATTGCTAACAAGTTGCCTTATTTTCCATTTTCTCTATGAGAATGCACAAAAACCTGGTTTTGATCCACCCCAATCAATAGGTAAACCTAGATTGGAATCCTTCTTCACAACTAAAGGAATCTGAAGCCGGTATACAAAGCGTTTTTGCTTCCTTTCAGGTACATTATTACTTCAACCAAACATTGCTTTTTCAAGATTAACTTTCTACCATTAGCATTACGATATTTAACTATACAATTACACAGTTGCTCCCAAGAATCAACACTTGCATTAGTGAAGAATACAAGGTTACCAACAAAGAATAAGTGTGGTATAGGAGGACTCTTCATTCTAAGATAGATTGCTTTTATCCTTTCCACATTTACATCATGTTGAATAACTTTAGACACACATTCTTCCACCAAAATGAAGGATCCCCTTGCCAGCTGAAACCATTTTGTGGTTTGATACACTATTCACAAGAATTTTGTAATTCATTGTTGTAGCACATTTTATAAACAAACTAACCAAAATATCATTCATATGATTTTCGTGTGTAATATTTAAAACATATTAAAATATCACTTTTGATTATTACCATCCGTTGTGAAGTTTGACTTAAGGTGCAGCACCTTAGTAATTTCTTTGTTACCAAAGGCATGGCCTTAGGAGATTCAATTTCACAGCATGTGTAAAGAGCTTGTCATGCCAGTTTAGTTTCTATCATGTTTCATTTAGCAGTTTATATGAGACACCTACGTAATCCATCGGGGTAATTTTGTTGTTACCTTGGGCACACTCTGAAAGATTTACTTTCACAATAGTTATAAGCCACCTGCTGTGAAAATTTTGTCACTACCACAGGGGCACTTAGCGACGATTTTCATTCAAGCCTATACCCCTCGTGGCAATTTTTCCATTATCTCGGATGCACTCTGAGAGATGCGTGCAGGTTTATGTCATCCGTCATGGTAATAATTTGGACTTTTAACAATAATCAGAGTCTAAGCTTTAATAATTGTTGGTACTAAAAGTGTTATATAAAGCTACACGTTTATTTATAATAAGGATTTAGAAAGCTTGTGTTATTGTTTACTTTTAATAATAACATGTTCAATAATGCGAGGGCTTCAAAATAACACGTTTGATGGGTGGACTTCTTAGAATTTCAATCACGAGCAAAATCTTTTAATCACGGGTGAAATCGGACTCACCGCACAAAGGGTATTTTTAAGGGGAGAACTACACAGATGACCCACGGATGAAATCAGATTCACCGACAAAGGAATTTATTAAGAGGAGAACTACACAGATGGCCTATTTAGGTCATCTGTGAAGTAAAATGACTGCCCAACATTTTAATTATAAGAATGGCCGGACAGCCTAGTATATAATGATAAATGGCAAAGCAATTTACCATTAGGGCTCTTAACGAAAAGGGGCGAGAATCACGCACTACAGTTACGCGTGTAACGGCCCAACACACATAACTGTAGCTTCCTGAAACGTCGTGTTTTGATGGAAGGGAAGAAAAGCGTGAAAACAAATTCAATTACAAAGATACGCACTCTCAGATCATTGACACGTGTACAAGGCTTGGAACGTCATTGATCGTCCAATTATAAAACACACGGATCAACACTTAAAACACCTCCTCTTCAAAATAGGATACCCACGAAACCTAGAATACCCGTGAAAACCCACGACTCTATTGCTCTAACCACCATGAAAAGCTCCAACTTGCACGAAAATGTAATCGCTAGCAAGAATCTATAAAAGGAAATCGAAACTTCAGAATCATTCCACAATACTATGTAATATATATCTTCTGTACATTTTACTAATATATAAATTAGTGACCTGATCTTGTTCTGTTTACTTTCAGTTTACTACAATGAAATTTTGAGTCTTAGATGCATGTTAACTCCGCGATTTCAATAAATTTGTTAAATACATCTTTCTAGTATCTAATTTAGTTACAAAAGCTTCCATTAACTCTATTTTCTTTTATTTTTCTTTTTGTTCTCATAAAAAAATTGTTTAGGTCAAACATATAGAATGATGTAGTAGTTAGAAAGTTACCAGAAGTAGTGTGATTTTCATTTTTTATTTATGAACACGGTAATAATCTGAAATATTGAACACCCACACACTAGCTATATGTAGCGTATATAAATTAGATATGGATGGCATCTACTTTAAATACTGGTTTAAGAATATAAATGTTCATATGCTTAAATTGTGTTGATTGACAGATGCCTCGAGTAAAGACTCCCAGAAAAAAGCTAAGAAACCAGAAGGGCCATCTTGGAGAACAAGATCGCAAATTCAAAAAATGGAAGAAAGACAACAAATGAAACAAAAAGTACAACAAAACCACTACTGGAGCTACCAGAACATAAAGGATTGTTTGAAACACAACCTACCACGCCATAAGAGGAAACAAAACCTACCAACTTGAAGATGAAACACAAAATACCACACAAGAAGAGCAAACACAAACTACAACACAAGAAATAGAAGCACAAGAAGAAGAAAATGAGGAAGAAGTTGAAGAAGAAGAGTTAGATAATGAAGAAGAATCTGATGAAGAAGAAGTTGATGAAGAAGGAGCTGATGAAGAAGAACAAGTAGGATAAGAATCTGAAAAGGAAGCTGATGTTGACGACGCATACAAGTCAAAGGTAAACTATCCTAAATTAATATCTATCAATAAATTTGATATTGGACTGAGATAATTTATTTATCAATGCAGAACAACCCAATGCTTGTGCTGTAAAACAAGTGGAATGCGAAGCAGAAGATAAATCTCTACTCCATCTTCTCGGTCATAAGAACGATAAAGAAGATTTTGAATACCAAACAGCTAAGATGGTTCAAGGAAACATGTTTTGGACATTTGCTCGATACTGAAATTCAAAGCTTCTCATCATAGCTATTCATGCATCTACTAAGACGGCAATGCCAAAATGTTGGCGAAGCCGACAGGGCCAGCTTCAATATTGATGGAGCAGTTGTAAAATTTGGACTGAAAGAACTATCCCTTGTAACAGGGCTGAATTGTGATGAGTACCCATTCATTCGCAAAGGTGGGCTGCCAACGAGGAATTTGTTTTCTCTAGAGTGAAGTCAATAACTAGAAAAAACCTTGCCTTCTCATCTAATGTGATGCAGGAGCAAAAAAAGAATACAAGTTAAAATTTTCAAGGTTATACTTATTAGAGAATTTTCTGTTAGGAAGGCAAGAGAGCATCAAGATCAACATACAACATGTCGACATGATTGATGATGATGAGATATTTAAGATGTACCTGTGGGGGAGGCTGTCTTATGAGCTAACAATAGAACTCATGAAGGATTATGGGAAGCATGTGGACGTAATAGGATATGGGGTTAGGGGTTCCCGTATGCCTTGATTGTTTGGGCATACAAGATTATCCCAAGCATTTTAAGTAGAAAGAACCTGTATGCAAGAAGAATTACCACAAAAAATGCCCAGAATATACAATTGGGAATCGCACAAGCAGCTATCATGGAAGGACCTGGCCAACACACTTTTTAACACGGACAAGGTATGAAGTTTATTTACCAGTACATAAATTTTTCTACAGTCTATTGTAAAATATGCTTCTTACTAAGCATTTTTTATATAACAAATGATCAAACAGCTACACATTGTTTGGACACCGATGATACCGACAAGGCGGACGTAGTGTACATGGCTCCATTCCGTTCCACAAGCAAGTCAACAAAAAAGGGAAGGAACCAATAACTACTTATGTCCAATCAGATGAAGATGACTCCTTTGATCAATTGGTGAGAACATTACGGGAGAAAGTAAGAGAAGGAGAAAGAAGCCGACAATGGGGAGATTTTAAAGTAAAAGAGCTGTTGCGGTTGATATTTGCAACCTTGACGACAATATCAATGACATCAAGAAAATTTATGATTCGACAAATAACCTGGCTAGCAACAGGAGGTCGAAAGTTTTTATTGTTCCATATAAAAGTATGAATATGAATACTGATACAACTAAAATTGATGTATAGGACAATGAACAAGATGAAGAGGACATGGATGATGAAGCTGACAAGGGAAAAGAACCAGACACTGCCCATGAAGATAGTAGTAAGGGTGACGATAACAATGAAGACAACATGGATGCTGAGCAAGGAGGAAAATGAGACATAATAATGGTCAAGGATCTATAAAGAAAATGTAATTCTTGAACGCACGCCTTTGGCTAATTTGATTCGCTGTTCAAAAATGAGAAAATAAGATGGTTAGTAAAGAGAAGCAAAGTTCTGAAACCACCATTTGGCCGAGGGAAATAAGAAAGTCAAGAAGCCAAAATCACTTGAAGAAGGACCAAGTTTTTCTCTTAGATCACAGTCTGACTAGCTACTTGGTCATAGGGCAGGTTAAATGGTTACTAAAATATTTAGTCTGTTTATGTAGACTGTTGATACTTGGTATGAGTTTTTTATATTGGTTTATAGGGCTACACACTAGTTCGCTAAGTAGTTTTTTAGAATCGGTTTTATATTACTTGGTTTGTTAATGGTGGATATTGATGCAAGAATGGTAAATATTAGGCTATGACTAGATATTGATGCATGGATGGATTTATTAATGGTTACTCATTGCGATGATTGAAAAATAATAGTATTTTGATTATTACCATTGTAATTGAATGTTGGATTGTATGATTTTTTGTGCATGTGCTGAAAAATTGGGGTATGATGTAAAAAATAAGGAACCCCTTTTCAAGCTGTCAAATACAGTACAGTTTAAAAAAATTGCATTTCAATGAAAATAATACACAAATATCAAATTCAAATAGTCAATTTCAAAAAACAACTAAAATTGAAATGAATAATAGTAAATTTGTCCATACAAAAAATAACTTAAACGAAAATTTATAGAAAACAAAAACAATATACATAAATATCAGATTCAAATAGTCAATTTCAAAAAACAACTAAAATTGAAATGAATAATAGTAAATTTGTCCATACAAAAAATAACTTAAACGGAAATTTATAGAAAACAAATACTCATAAAACAATAAAATTACAAACTTAAGACAATGTCAAATGTCACATTAATGTTGTGTCTACTTGCTATTCTTAGCACATGCATAAGAATGGGATCAATGTTATTCAGTAGCTTAAATCTAGTCTTTATATTCTGAAATAGATGATATATGCATGCTCTATGATGAGCATAAGGAAAAACAATACTAATGGCCTTGGAAATACTAGTGTGTCGATCAGACACAATTAATAACATCTTCAATACAAAAATGCAACTTAGGCATGAACCAAATCTACGAATCATCATTCTCTAAATCAACTATAACGAATGCTAGTGGAAAAACTTGGCTGTTACCATCTAAAAAATAAGCAGTTAACAAAATATCCACATGCTTGGCCTTTAAAAAGGTGCCACCAACTGATATAATCAGTCTACGATGTCTCCACCCATCTAAGGACGCGACGTTAGACATAAAACAATACTTGAACCTTCCATCAGAAGTAACAAAACCTAAAACATAGGAAGAAAAGTAGAATAATCGTAACTAAATTATCTACTGACAGTAACAAATTTACTGAGCATAAGGAACTATATCATACCAAGATTAGTTTCATACAATGCTACAAAAAATGAAAGAATGGCAACATATGATTCTTCAGGAGACCCCAAAGCAGAATCCATAGCAATTTCTCTCCCACTCAAAGTTTTATGATAACTAACATGAACACCATGTTTCGCACGCACGTGGTCAACAATCTCCTTTGGACGACTCTTTTGCAAGCAACCAGCCTTATAATTTTCCTTCCAAAGCACGTGGTCAACAATCTCCTTTGGACGACTCTTTTCCTTACAGCCAGCCTTATCCAGTTTTTTGAGACGGTTGATAGTACTAGCTTGCTTATGGTCACTTTGTATAATATCTAGTGAAAATGGATGTTCACTAATATTCTTTATCACCATCCTTAAATCACTATGCCCATACTTCGTAGCAAATACAACCACAAGAGTCATCAACACATATTGCCACAAAACGTTCACCATTCATCTTCTTCATCTTAAATTAAAAATTATTTTTTAACGCAACAACTTGAATTGCTTTCTTCAACTCTATCTTTCTACTAAACAAATCTCCCTCCCCAACATGAAAATCTGTTTGAGCATTCTCAGCATCAACAGTCTCAAAAAATGACAATGAGGGGGTTGATCAACAAGTACATTACTAGCAGAAGAAAATACGATGTCGACCATTGAACAACTGGCATTGCTCGTGGTTGAAATTTCTAAACATAGACCAATCTCGACAACTAATGGACAATAAACACTTTTGCAAAGGAAATGAACCATAAAACATCACTATCACCTTCAACTCCAACATTTTACAAGATATCATCCCAACACCAAAAACAACCTTCATATGTATATTTTTTTCATGTAGCAGGACAAACATAATTCATTCATAATCAAGTCCAATAGAACACAAAATTTTGAATCTGCATCAACAAAAACTGATTTTAATTTGTTATCTACATACATATTGGTATCACACCATCTACCATCATAGAACAAAATAATAGGAGCCTTTGAGATACCTGAAAATATGATGGTTCATAAATTTCAGAAAAAATAATGAGATGTAGTACAGAGAATTATCCTGCCAGAAGGTGTTGTTGACAAATTCTAAACATACAACCTGTAATGTATATCAATTTGATACTCACAGTATTAAATTTAAATATTAGTTTAAGAATGTAAATGTGTATATGCTTAAATTGTGTTGTTATGAGTGACAGATGCATCTAGTTAAGATATCTACAAAAAATAGAAGAACCCAAAAGGAACATCACGCCAGACAAAGATCACAAACTCAAAAATTGAAAAAAAATAAATAAAGAACCAATAGCAGGGCAATAAACTGAACAACAACTATATTATGAACAACATACACTATGAGCAACAATGTAGATGATCTTGAATGGAAAAAATAAAATATGAACTAGAATGAAAAAGAAGGCATAAATAAGATCATCTACAATAATATAGATGATCTGGTTGAACGAATCAACAGAAAAAATAAATCAAGAAAAAAAATAAAAGAATCAAACCTCGACGAAGGAAAAATGCCAGAAAATCGTGCTGAAAAAGAAGAATAACAGGGCGCGGGAGCTTAAAATCAAAACCTAATAATTTGAAATCACGATCAAAGAAGAACAACTCAAAATCATGATCAAAAGAGGAAACACACAGCTTGAAACCCTCAGCTCAAAAATCACATCTAAGATTTTGGGAAAGATAGAAAACCACAATTACGCTTGTAAACCCTCAGCTCAAAGCCTTCTGATTTCATATGTGTCAGATGAAGCTATAAGCATATCATCTACATAAAGTAGTAGATATACCTTAGAGATGTTATCAAAGTTTTTACAGCACACACAATTGTTATGCATGCTTCTGGTGAATACCTTTCTGACCATAAACTCATCAAACCTTAGGTACCATTGCCTTGGGCTCAATTTCAGACCATAGAGTGATTTCTTGAGTAGACAAAATTTTCTTTCATCCCCTCTCCTTACAAACCCATCAGGTTGAGACATGAAGATCATCTCCTCTAGGTTCCCATGTAGGAATGTTGTTTTTACATCCATTTGTTCTAATTCTAGTCCAAATTGTTTGACTAGAGCTAGAAGTAACCTAATTGAAGTGTGCTTCACAACAAGAGAGTATATTTCTGAGTAATCTACCCCTTCCCTCTGACTGAAACCTTTTGCCACCATCCTGGCCTTAAATGTAGGCTTCTCGGCTCCTAGAATTCCTTGTTTTACTTTGAAAATCCATTTGTTGCCTATGACGTTCTGTCCTTCAGGTTTATCAACAAGAATCCAAGTATGATTGTTGTTTAGAGATTTTATCTCATCTTTCATAGCAGCCAACCAATTTTCTTTGTCTTTACCCCTTATAGCCTCATGATAAGATTTAGGTTCAAGATCATCAATATTATCTACAACTGTCAACGCAGAGGCTATGAGATCAGCATATCCATATCTTACTAGTGCTTTATACTATCTTCTGTTTCTGTCTCTTATAAGTTTATATTCAGTGAGGTCTTCTTGTTCATTATTAGTGTCTATCTGTAATTGGTATTCAATATCTGTTCCAGCTTCAGTATTAACAAAATTTGTGTTAGTAGGAACAAACTTTAAACTCCCAAACTCCACCTCAAGCCTTGTCTCAGTAGTTTTTTTATTCATGTTTGATTTGAGGGTCCAGAAACAGTCATGTACATTTTGGATTCCCTAAAAGTGATGTCTCTGATCATAAAGCTTTTGGACCTAGCTTATCTGAAAACCACAACTTGTATCCTTTAACACCTTCTAGATACCTAACAAACATACTTATCTTTGCTGTAGGGTCAAGCTTTCCTTCTTTGATGTGTGTCTATACCACACACCCAAATACCTTTAAATGTATAAGGCTAGGAGGTGGCTTAGTCCATATCTCTTCTGGTGGCTTGAGGCCTATAGTAGTGGAGGGGGATCTGTTAATGAGGTAGCCTGCTGTGTTTGCAGCTTATGCCCAAAACTTCTTTAGCAGCTTGGCACTGGATAGTATACTTCTAACCCTTTCTAGAATTGTCATGTTCATCCTTCTTGCCAATCTATTTAGTTGGGGAGTGTATGGAATTGTTTTATGTCTTAGAATACCTTCTTGCTTGCAGAAATTATTAAATTCCTCATTCAGAAACCCTAGGCCATTTTATGTTCTGAGTTTCTTAACTTTCTTACTGACTTGGAGTTCTACCATCCTTTTACATTCATTAAATGTCATAAATGCCTCATCTTTATACTTTAGGATGTAAATCCATACCTTTCTAGAGGAATCATCTATAAAGGAGATGAAATACCTCCCACCACTAAGAGATTCAGTACTTAAAGGCCCCCAAAGATCTAAATGTGCATAGCTTAGGATTTCTTGAGTTCTGTGTACTGAAGTGTTAAATTTTACTCTGGTAGCATTCCCAAAGATACAATGTTCATAGAAGCTCAACTTATCTAGCTTGCCACCATTGATTAGCCCCTATTTTTCTAGTTCCAGCAAGCCCTTCTCACTCACGTGGGTAAGTCGTTTATGCCACAAGGTTGACTTATCGACTTCTGATGTTGAGACAGATTTTTCTACACTGATCAGTGTGCTTCCTTGAAGTACATAGAGACCATTTTCTTTAATTCCCTTCATCACTAACATGGAACCCTTAAAGATTTTGATTACCCCATTTTCACCTTTGTAGGTATATCCATTTTCATCTAGAACTCTAAAGGATATTAAATCTCCCTTCAAACCATGAACATACCTCACTTCTGACATAATCTTTTCTGAACCATCATAGGTTTTAATCCTAGTGGTTCCTGATCCAAAAATCTTACATTCCATCGTATTTCTAAGTAGCACTTTTCCACCATCAAATCCTGAGAAAGTCTCAACCCAGTCCTTGTTTGGTGTAATGTGGAATGAATACCCTAAATCAAGGATCCATCGCCTTTCTGAGTTCTTAGTTGCCACAACAAGGACATCATCACTCTCATATCCATCCTCTACAACTGCAGCATCCCCTTCAACAGTCTCCTTAGGCTTAGATTCCTTCTTTCTTTTGGGACACAATCTTCTGATATGACCATCTCCATGACAGTGAAAAATTTTTACCTTCTTGAAGTTCTTTCCGTTTCTAGACTTTGATTTTGACTTGCTCATCCCTCTGTACTCTTTCTTTTCTGTCCTTCCTCTCACTGACAGACTCTCCCTAATTGATTCCTTTTGCTCATGCTTCCTTTGTAGCTCTTCAGAATTAAGGGCATCAATTACATCTTCTAGAGGCAGTGTCTCTCGGCCATGCTTCAGAATGTCCACAAAGGTTTCATATGACTTTGGTAGAGAATGTAGCAGTACCTGGGCTTTGTCTTCATCTTCATATTCTGCTTGAATATTTTCAATATCAACGAAAAGTTTATTGTACTCGTCAATTTGTTCTTAAATGCTCTTCCCTTCAGTCATTTTATATGTAAAAAACTTGGCCTTGAGATACTATCGGCTTGACAAAGTTTTAGTCATGTAAAGACTCTTAAGTTTAAGCCAAATTTCATCCATGGTCTTCATCTTAGCAATTTCCCTTAGGAATTTATCACTGAGGCTCAAAATTAGTGTATCGTATGTCTTTTCATGTTGTCTTTCTTCTTTTCTTCAGAATAAGTCAAAGACATTTTACTCTCTCCTTCAAGTGCCTCATCTAATCCCAAATTCCCTAAGAGTGCCAGCATTTTCATCTTCCATATTGCAAAGTCGTTTGTTCCATCAAACTTTTTAATGTCGTGTTTGGTTGATGTTGTTGCCATCATAAATCCTTTCTTGAGTGTTTCTTGTTTTCCTGATCACAATCTTGAAATATCAAGATTCTTAAAGACTAGCAGTTTAACCCCTTTGTTTGTTGATCTTTGGCTCTGATACCACTTTTGTTGTGGAATAAACACTTACTTTGGGTTTTCTTATGCATATCATGTATATGTAAATGGAGAAAATAAAGGAGAAGTTAAGAAGAAGATAGACACAGGGTTTATACAGGTTTGGTTCTGTCAAAAATAGAACATACATCCAGTGTTGGAGCTTCTCATATATGATTATGGAGATCAAGTACAAGTGTCAAGGGTTTACATGCATTTCAACACAAGAAGACGGAATAGACATTCGCCCTCTCTGCGTTCGATTACAAGCACCTCCCTTCTTGATACAAATTGTTGGGATGTTTCTGATTCCGCTTGCTTCTCTCTGTATTCTATAACTTCCGCCCTTTTTATTTCCCTTTCTTTTATTCTATGGATTGAAAAATAAAAAGACTTCCCTTGAACTTCGTATGGACGAATATATATATATATATATACACACACACTTCTGATTGCATTTTCGTTACATGTTTGCTTTAATTTCTGTTGTAGACATAGCCATATTTTATTTAGCTTTTAACCAATTAGTTAGTTAACCAACTGACTTTACTCATAAAAACTTAACAACCTAAAGTTGATACACCAATCATAACATGTATGATCTTTCTTTTTGTAGTAGCTCTTGAGAAAGTTTGATTGTCGGCTTTTGTCTCAAACTACGAGAAATACCTAAGATCTGCCATTCTGGTTGTTCAAATCTTTTATGTATTTCGTTTGGCTTGAAAGGAATAGTCATATTTTTAGAGTTTTTTTAAGCGATCAATTACTTTATTTCTTTTTTTATCTAGAAATGTTGGAGCGTTGTGCTATATACTAAAAGGACATAGAGATCTCTCGTAGGTAATCTTAGGCTCCATACTGCTTCAGAGCTTCCTTACAACATTTTTTAAGGATCATTGTAAAGGTCTCCTTTAGTAAATTTGTTTTCCAAATAAAATTCTTTTTCTCTTTTATACATATACCTGGAGGTCCCCCTTTTATAGTTAATTTTCTTTGGTTGAAATATATATACCTTAAAAATCTTTGTTTTCTAGAAGATGAGTGATAACGTCACAGTCCCTCATCACTCTCTTCTCCACATTTTGACAACTTAGGAAAAAGCCGCTAGAAATATACTATAAAAATGGGTGGTGCCTAGTGCGGGTGAACTCAAATGGAAATTTAGTATTTAAGTAGGTAATGAATGATTTTTTATTTGAGTTACTTTTTTTTACTGTCTTATTGTAATAAATATCAAAATCTAGATAAAGTAAGTTAAGAAAAGTATGATCTAGCATCTTTCAATAAATATAAGAGACATAAATTATATCTTTTCCAAGCGTCGTTGTCTCATGCCATGAGTTTTTTCACGACACGAATGTCAGAATTAATTCTCGACTGTTGGATGAGGCAAGGAGACTCGTAACCGTTCGATCACAAAAGGGGTGGGAAATTCCCATTACCTGGTGAAAGCTTTAACTGAGAAGCTTAACACCTCTCTTTGTCCTGAAGCTCTAGGGCACGTAATTTTTGACCATTTTCACCCCGATTTCCAACCTCTCTCTTTGTCCTCCAGGCTCTCTTTCTCTCTCTTTTTGGGTGCTACTCACCTGGTAATGCTTGTTTACTATACATTCACAACTGCTCTTCTAAATGCATGTTTGGTTATTCAGCTAGTAGTGTCCACTTGATCCCTTGATACTTTTGGTTATTCAGTTAGGCGACGCTTTATGCTCATAGTTTTCTATGCATATTAGATATTAATCTAAGTAATATGTTCTACACTTTGTAGCATTGAACCCTACACTTTCTCCATCTTCAATTAGATGTGCATGAGAATCGTAGTTGTACTTAGTGATTCTAATTGTGCTACAACTATATAATCTGACTCTAAATGGTGAAAAGTACATTTATCAACAAGCTTTAAATGGTACATGAATGTCTATCAAATCTTAATTAATAGGTTTCGAGTAAAGTCTTGTTGGTAAGCAAGACAAATTGGTTATGTGAGGCTTTATCAGTAAGTTTACATGAATAATCATGGCAAACCCATATGGAGACTGCCCCTTTCTCAGGTGCTAAGGGAATGCCATACTAATGGTTGGTCACAACTTGAAATAAATGATGTGCCTCGTATGACATGCTAGAAAGCATTACTTTTCTTTCCTTTCTATTCTATTTTCCTCGGAACTGCTTTTTCCTCCCACGCATAAACACATTAGATTATTATACGCCCTGGATATACATGTATGGCTTGAGTATGCTAAAAAGAAGTTAATTGTCTAATTGATTTTAAGTTGCAGAATATTGTTAGGCTCAAAACATTCAATGCGATATTTGGTTTCATGAAAAGCAGTTAAAGTGTTAGAATACGCGAACAGAACAAAGCACACGTAAAATTATCACGTAGAATGCAAGATTGATCTGTAATGGAGCAAAGTAATATAACAAACAATAGAAAAGTAAACAATTTGTGCGATATTTCATTTGCTAGAGTGTGATAAGGAGCAAGAAACATACTTCAGGAGAAGGCGAGGATAGAAAGCCTGGTAGTTCTTCCAGTTGAGTTGCCACTGCTCGATCTTCTCTATTCATGGAGGCACTGAGCGAGTCACGTATTAGTTGCTCAAAGTCAAAACCTTAAATCATTATGAACCTAAATTCTATCATAAGTCTCTAGACCCGTCCAAATACAACTAAAATTCATGGAACCCTGACCTAAATCAGTAAGGATCATTTGCTCAGAACTTTAATCTTCCCCAAAAATGTAAAGCAAACTCACCTAAATAAAACACGCTTGATGAATTAACCTATGCAGATCTATTCATGAGCTCATCATCAAGATGAAGATGCTGACTTAATAGATCATAAGAGATTCTCCTCTACCTACCCCACCGTCTCTTTGAAGGAGGAAGTCGAACGAGATGCACAATGGTCGCAAGAGAGAAAGAAGCAAACTGAGAGCTTACGGATACAAGAGAGATCGAGGCAAACTAAAAACCTCTAAGAAGGAATGATGGGGAACCATGAAGAGGAGAGACAGAGAGAGAAGATAATAGAGAGAAGCTCACAAACCCTAGTTCATTATCTATTTTTGAACGAGAAAGAGAAGCTAACTGAGAGAGAGAGAGAGAGACAAGCTAATAGACGAGAATCTACTCTCTTCTTTGACGAAGGAATCGCGAAGCTTCTCAAGAACAAATCAAGAGAGAAGTGTGAAGAGGAAGGGTTTGGGTGTAATCGAGAGGTGTCTTCAATAAGACTTTCACTCTAGCATTTTTTTTGAAGTCATGCTTCCCTTAAAGTTCATCCTGCTTAGTTTTTTAACTTTTAACGGGATTTTTTTTGGAGTTCATAAAGACTCTTGTTGTTTTGAGTTTTTTACAGGGGAGACTATGAACCCTATATTTACATCTTGTAGAATGTCATATTTGTTGTAGTGCCAATCAAATGGGTAAGTTCACTGATCATGAATCTGATTGGGCTTATTTCACCCTTTAATAATGCACTTATTATTACGTTTGCAGGAGTGATTGTGGTGTGTGGGTCTTAAGATACACGGATGACATCAAGGCATGAATTGTTGTCAACTATCGTTCCCAGGTAATTTGTCAGATATTATTTACATTTTGTTAAACTTGAGAGCTTTGTTTCTTGTTTATTATAGTTTCGGGTTCTTTTAGTTGCATGGTTGGAAATTTTCTGATTGTTTTACATTCGGTCATTTGTGGTTGTCATTGCTGGTTTTGTTAGGGTTACTTTAGTTATGTAATTGAGATTTTTCGGATTCTTCTTGACTTGCTTATTTGTGGTTGTCAGTATTCAATTTGTTAAGGTGTATGATAGTTTTGGTGAATATTCAAGCCTTAGAGCATCCATTTAATGTTTTGTTTTAGTTGTATACTTTTAGTTATGTAATTGGCATTTTTTTTATTATTGTGGATTTGCTCATTTGTGGTTGTTATTATTGAATTTGTGGAGGTGTACGATAGTTTGGTGAATGTTCAAACCTTACAGCTTTGTTTTCTGTTTTGTTTTAGTTTGGAGTTAGGGTTCTTTTAGTTATGTAATTGGAAATTTTTTTATTGTTCTGGATTTGCTCGTTTATAACTGTCATTGTTGAATAAGTTGAGGTGTATGATAGTTTGTTGAATATTAGGAATAGTTTTACAGGAGTATAAATCACACGATCTTTGATGTAATATTTTGTTGAAGATCATCAACCATTCTTGGAACATCTCATATGATACATTACATGATAGTGTTGAACTATTTTATAATACGAACTCATCTGTCTCGGATACCGGGCTACCACTGAAGATGAATCCTACTTTAAAGCAAAGGATTGAGAAGATGAAAAAAAATGAAGGGATAGATAATATTGTATTACAATATTGTGTCCTATGTTTTGATGTTCTTGTTCAAACACTTGCCCATTTGCTATTTTTGAGAAATTCGATGAGCTAGTGGTTATTGAAGAAGACAATAACGACGGTGCAATAAATTTTCAAGAGGGATATCTTTGTATGCTTCAAAATTTATTACCACGTCGTTATTGTCTTTTTCAATAACCTCTAGCTCATCCAATTTCTCAGAAATGGCAAATGGGAGAGTTTTGGATAGAATTAGGATCATAAGCCTGTCTTGGCCGAGCATCCCTCCAATGAGACATTATCGTGTCATCTTTTGTATATGATTATTGTTTGTAATGAAGATAAATAGATTTTTGTAAGTTATCGTGTACAAGGATGATAAATAGATTTTGTACAGTGATGATAATAGATATTGCAGAATTATTTTTTACAGTTATAAATTAGTAGATTTTGCAGAATTATTGTGTAGTGTTATAAATAAGCAGGTTTATAAATTATTAAAATTCTCAAAAAACTATAAAGCAAGTTAATACCAAAATATACATTTACTGCAGCGGGGGATACAGAAAATTATACTAGTATGGATGTTTGTATTGTACATAAGGTAACTCACCTTGTGCGTTGAATGATGGTGGGTATGTAGATGGGTCGAATGGGTATGCACCTTGCACAATGAATGTGTACGCACCTTGCACATTGAATGGGGACGCACCTTATCTAGAGACCATTGTCGTGTGTGCACCTTGCATGTTAGATGGTGCTTGATCATCAATATTTTCATTCTGCATCATGGCATGCACATCGCTTGGTAATTATGGACACGTTCGTTTGGTATGTCTAGTGTTCTTACAATGGCCAGATCTACAGGTGGTTGGTCGTGCTTTACTTGAGCTAGCACTTTGGTTGCCCTTCATCTTCATGATTACCGAGTCTTCAACAGAGCCTCTTTTAATCTCTACACATCTTTGTGCTTCACATCATGTTCGTTGGTGACCTTCTCATTCTACAAGGTCTCATATTTTTCACAAAGCATCCCAACCTCCACTTTGGCTCTAGTCGACCATTCATTTGACTTTGACGCAAAGTGAGCAAGTCTTTTGGAAACTAGTTAGATCGAATTGTACCAAAGCAATATTGTCTCATCAGGTTCTAAATGAGAATGGCTTGACCCGGTTGGTAGCATATTACTCTTCACAGTGATCCACCACAGGTCTAGTATGCACGTGCTTGGGATATGTTACATATGTTATGCTTTCATAATAGTAAACATATGACAACACGGTATCCCCACTAATTCAATTTTTCCATAACTTCACTTGAGCGTATCAAGTTTTTGGGCTCGTATCACTATGTATGAGTCAATCGGCACCCCAAACTCGACCAACGAATAATTTCGAGCCTCCACATCATGTGTCATTGATCAAACTATAAACTTTGCTTCACCCATGATCTCCTTACGCACATGTTTAAACAGTTTTTGTGTGAACACATTTGTCGCGTGTTGCTCTAACGCACGCAAGTAAATCTGAAGCACATGTGTTTCATTTGTCAATTTGAAATCGTCTAACCTATCCTTGTATCGAATACGTTCCAACGCCTGATCGAATTGTAGTATGAATTCAAATAGTTTAGATCGGCGTTCAACGAATCAGTAGATATACTCGTTCAAACGTTTAGATCATAAGTCATTCTCATGAAAGAAAAGAATTTTCTTTGTTGGAAGGCCTCTACCCTTTGTATACATCCATTGTACCCATTTTCTTTTCCTGAGGTTGAATGACTCTATCAAATGATCTCATTCCTCTTCAAACTCCCCTTCACTAAGTACGTCAAACATGACTCTCTTGAATACCTATAGAGAATCCAAGTTATGCATGTTTGATTAGTCATTTCATTCAAGATGCCATGCACAAAGTCGATGATTGTGATTGGGGAGGACCGTTTTGATTGCTTTAAGCATTGCCTTATCACCATCTATAATGATAGATTAAGGCATCTTGTTTTTCATGGCATCCAAGAAAGTCCCCAACACCTTTGATAGGTTTCCATAGTCTCATCAACCAATAATTCGCAACCAAATATTGTGGTCTTGTAGTGATTGTTCACGCCAAGGAAAATCACGAGCAATTTCTTGTATGCATTCATCATATAGGTCATATCGAACTCCAATGCATCACCAAAACAGTGATAGTCAACTTGGCATGTCGAGTCTGCACAGAACAAATTTGCTAGATGAATATCCGTGTCAATGTTGTATTTTCATTACATATCTGGATCCATCTCCAATTTTGTAGTAAAAAAAGCATAGCTGCTTCTGAATCAGTTTTGAATACCTACATTTTTCGCTGCTTCACCATCTTATTGTAGAGATTCGTCCATAAGAAACCCACCTTTCGTAACCACTTGCTTGGTCGACCATGTAATCAAACACTTGGCTTAGCCTTACACCAACATTTTACAATCTTGTTGCCAGAGCCATGTCCGCTCATACATTGCTCTATTGGATCAAAGAAAGGGAACATCCTATGATGAGGTGGTGGGATGGTTGTGCATAGCTTCAAAATATTTAACGACCCATTTTTTTGTCTTCTTATCCAAGTTCATCCTAAAACAAGCACGACAATCCACCCTTGTCAAGCCTCTTGGTCCTTGCTTGATGTCCCCTCTTCCAATATATTTGTTCTCCCGAATTCCTTCTTTTGAGCAAGCCCATCTCCGTAGCACAGTTTCTCCCTTTTCTGTTCATGCTTTTATCATCTTTCTGTACACTAAACCCAACATCTACTGCATATGTATAGTATAAATCTCCGTCTTCTTATAACGTATCAAAATTTTCACCAATGACATCTTCATTTCACAAGTTTGCTAATGTGGATAAACCTGGTCGCGTACTCATCTCACCCGGGTTTATGGATACTTTCATGATGACTCATCTTTGAAGATGCTTAATCTTAAAAAAATTAAAGAAAACTAAACAAACATTACATTTTCTGGTGTAGCCAATCACTTAGTTGGAGATGAAATTTGGATAATCCAAGCACAGAAATTAAAGGAGCAAGTGTGTTTGAAGTTTAGAGCAGTTTTGATGGATTTCGGGCTATACTCCTATGTTGCAACGGATTTGGATCGGTTTTGATGGATTTTGGGCTATGAAGAGAGATAAAGATGGAGATGAAGCAGAAGGAGAATAGGGTTTGAGTGAAGAGAAATGAAGTGTTGAGAAAGAGGGAAAAGGGTGGGTATCGATTTTTTATGAATATCGGGGAAGGGGATTTTTCATGTTGGGGTTAATTTTGATAAGAAATAAGGTTAGATTTGAAATTAATTTAAACATAAAGGGTTATTATCCAAAATTTATGAGGTTATTATTACAAAATAAAGGGTCAGATTTCAAATTTTAATATTTAATTTTAAACTTTTCAGCGGATATGCTCGATTTAACAGTAGAATCCGACCTTAAGGTTTATACATGTTCGTCAAACTGATGAATATGATTTACCGACCATCATAATATCACGACATATAATTATATTTGGTGAAAACTCGTCTCACTCGATACCTATCACAAAAGTACAACAACATTATCAATGATAACTTTTATCGAGTTTATGTTTAAGTGTTTAATTATTTCGAGAATCCTTAATTAATCCAATCTAATTTCACATAATAAGTGAGTGTCATGAATGTTTGCATTGAAATAATGAGTGTTTTCTATTTTTATAATGATTTTCTCTATGTACGGTAAATAATTATAAAAATATCAATTTTATTGAAAATTGTGAAAAATGGCTATTAGAACCATATAAATGGTGATTAGGACAAAAAAGTGGTGATTGAGAGGGTGAACGGCGATCGCCTATTTATAAATGGCGTTTGGGGACTAAAACAGGTGATTGGAGGCATAAAACTGACATTGGCTTTGACAATGTGATTAACACCTTCAGGATGACGTTTAAGGGCTAAAAATAGGTGATTTGCCTATTAGGTATGGCGATTAGGTTTTAGGTGTACACCAAATACGTAGTGGCATAACACCTTCATTTTTTTTGTGAACCCCAGTATGTATTTGGTGAACCGCTCTAAGAATTATTAATTTGTACGTAATTGGTGAACGTCACTGCTGAATTGGTGAACCTCAGTACGTAATTGGTGAACCCAAGTATGTAACTAGTGAACCTCAATACGTATTTGCTGAACTCCTCCAAGAATTATTAATCTCTACATAATTGGTGAACGTCAGTACGTAATTGGTGACCCCTAGTACGTAATTGGTGAACCCTAGTACGTAATTGGTGAATCTCAGAACGAATTTGGTGAACTCCTCAAAGAATAAATATTTTGTATGTAATTGGTGAACCCTAGTACGTAATTGGTGAACCTCAATATGTATTTGGTGAACCACTCCAAGATTTATTATTTTGTATGTATTTGATGAACTCCACTACATAATTGGTGAACCATAGTACGTAATTGGTGAACCCCAGTACGTATTTGGTGAATCCTTCCAAGAATTATTATTTTGTACATAATTGGTGAACCCCAGTATGTAATTGGTGAACCTCACAATGTATTTGGTAAACTCCTCCAAAAATTATTAATTTGTATGTAATTGATGAACTCCACTATGTAATTGGTGAATTTTAGTACGTATTTGGTGAATCCCTCGAAGAATTATTAATTTGTACGTATTTAGTGAACCTCACTATATAGTTGGTGAACCCCCACTACGTAATTGGTAAACCTCATACATATTATGTGAACTCTTCTGAAAATTATTAATTTGTACGTATTTGGTGAATCTCACTACTTAATTGGTGAACTCCACTATGTATTTGGTGAACCCTAGTACATATTTTGTCAATCCCTCCAAGAATTATTAATTTGTATGTATTTGGTGAATCTCACTATGTAATTGGTGAACCTTACTATGTATTTGGTGAATCCCAGTACGAATTTGGTTAACCTCTAAAAGAATTATTAATTTGTATGTAATTTGTGAACCCAACTACATAATTGGTGAACGCCACTACATATTTGGTGAACCCCTCCAAGAATTATTATTTTGTACGTATTTGGTGTATCTCAATATGTAATTAGTGATCCCCACTACGTATTTGGTGAACCTCAATACGTATTTGGTGCACCCCTTCAAGAATTTTAATTTGTAAGTATTTGGTGAATCTCACTATGTAATTTGTGAGCCTCACTACGTATTTGGTGAACCCCAGTACGTATATAGTGAACCCCTCCAGAGTGTCTCCACCAAGGACGTACCATTGAGTGTCACCGCTGAGGTGCACCCCTTAAGGTGCCGCCACTAAGGAACCAATGGGGGTCGTTCTCATGGCAGCACCGTGGGGTGTCACCCTTATGGTAGTACCATTAATGTCACCTACATGGATGTACCATGGAGATTCATTGATCACTCTATGTAATGCAACTTGTAGACACACCACTACACTATCACAACGAGTCATCACATCACAAACCACCAAGTCAAGTGATAAAGTCTTGGGTGGACGTATGGTTACGTGGGAACATTCGGGAGGCTATGGACTGGCAGGATTAGAGGCAAGGTTACATTGTACTAGGTGAGGGACATACCTCCTTGGTACGACCACTCTAGACATTGAGGGTGTGCTACCCTCCTTATTGAGGGAGGGGTTTTGCTTGAGAGAACCTTTGTAGAGGAGGCATTGGGTGAACATTGCCGCCGGGCATCAGCGTCTAGGCGTGTTCTCCCTAGATCATGGTCATTACACAAAGACCCACATGACACCACCCGATTGGCTCATGTGTAATCCTCTTCTTACTCACTTAAGCACGATCGGTCAGCTTAGGTGGCACGATTTGATTGACGGGTTTACAACTAATCAAGTAATTAGTTGCAATGGTCCCCCTCCTTTTGTTCACCTATAAAAGGAGGATTCCTCCTTCATTTGAAGGGATTGGAAATTTAGAAAGAGAAGCTCCCACTTTAGAGAGAGAAGCTTGCATTTCTAGAGTGAGAAATTCCCACTTTTAGAGAGAGAGAGAGAGAGCAAGCATTTGTTACCACCCTCGAGTGTCTAGAGTGCTCGCCCTTCACCTCCCAGCTTCCTCCCTGACATTCTCAGGCATTCTTCCGGTCACGAGCTAGGATTAGACCACTCTTGCACCACACCCACGTGACACCCTTGCATCTATATTTGGCGACTCCACTTGGGAGTGGTTTGTCACTCTAGCGAAGAACCACTATGATCGAGCGTGCAAAGAGAAGAGTAGCTCTGTCACGCATGGAGGGAGATCAACACATACTCAATGACGAGCATAAATAAGAAAGGGAGTATACTTCACGTGAGATGCAACCAAACTTAGTTAACCAGGTGCAAGAGCAAGCCGAAGCTATCTGGGAGCACCAAGCTTCCAACGTTAAGATGAGGAAAGTCATTGATACATTAAACTCATACATCAGTGCAGCCGCATCACAACACCAAAAGTACGTCATCATCCCCATCATTGGACCCAAGCAATGTCGTCACCTAATTCAAGCTTGCCCAACCCGCCACCTAAGAGCAACCTTCTAACACACATGCGCAGACACGCTCCCGTTCGACCAAGTCAAGCTTGTCCAACCTGCCATCTAAGAGTATCCAACTTACGCGGACACACTTCCGCTCGACCAAGTCAAGCTCGCACAACCAGCACACAAGGACACGAACGAGACTCCACAGCCTGCACGGGGGAACGACCCAAGAAGCCCCATGCCCCCCTCCACACATACGTGTCGCGCAACTAACCATCACATCTACACCAAGTGCCGCCATCATGCCCAAGTGCACCACACACCTCCAATGCCGCCACCAAGCAGGCTCACTCCCACGTGCAAACGCCTTATCCCGCATATATCATGCAGCCACCAAGCAATACCATGCCACCACCTAATAAGCTCACGCCTGCTCTCACTCCCATGCGCGAAGGCCATATCCCGCATCTACCATGCCGCCACCAAGCAAGACCATGCCGCCACCAAGTAAGCTCACCACTGCACTCATTCCCATGCTCGAAGGCCCTATCCCGCATCTACCATATCGCCACCAAGCAAACTCATGCTCGCTGTCACTCTCACGCCCATTCCCACATGCCAAGACTCTATCCCGCATCTACCATACAGCCACTAAGCAGACTCACGTCTGCTTTCACTCCCACGCCCACTCTTGCGTGTGAAGGCCCTAGCCTGCATCTCGCATGCCGCCACCAAGTAAGACCATGCCGCCACCAAGTAAGCTAACACATGCATTCACTCTCGCGCTCGAAGATTCTATCTCGCATCGACTATGTTACCACCAAGCAGGCTCACACCCCCTTTCACTCCCGCGCTCACCCCCGTGCGTGAAGGCCCTATCACGCATCTCTCATGCTGCTACTAACCCAGACTATGTCGCCACCAAGCAGGCTCACGCCCGCGCTCACTCCCGTGAATGAAGGCCCCTCATCTCGAGCATGCCAACCCACCACCATGGCTCCATGCCCCACATGCACAATAACTCGCGCCCACACCATAGGCACGCAACTAACCTCCATATGATCGACACGTAACTGAGTACCTTCATCATGGGTGTGCAACTGACTACCTCCACCATGGGCGTGCAACCAACCTCCATCATGGGAGCACAACCAACCCCCACTATAGGCACGCAAATGACCTTGCTCATGGCATCCAACCATCCTCCGTTGTAGGATTTCAACCACAAGCATTCACCTAGAATCATGTTCAACCGAATGTTCGTACCAACATTCATACCCTCGCACAAACTATTGTTACACCAACATCTCCACCTTTTACTATAATGGATCAAGCTAACTTCACCCCATGCACATACAACGTCCTTGGTTGAAGTGGTCATTTCATTACCCATGAAAGCTCTCCAAGAGAAGAGAGTAAGAGCATCAGTGAATGAGTTTGTTGTTGACTTCAAACCACCATATTCGATCGACATAGCTTTGAGACCATACCCTGCAGACTACTTTCCCCCAAAGTTTTGAAAGTAGAATGGCAGAAATGGGTGTGCCAAGAAACACGGGATATGTTTCATTGATGACATAAGACCCTATGGTTACAATGAGTTCATACGTTTAAGGGGATTTTCCACACCCTCGACGGAGCGAGCTTTAACGCCTTTAATTGAGAACACTCATGATAGACGTCATGCTTGGTGAGATCCATAGTCTTTTCAGGCCTCTACTTGAGAACACCCGTGATAGATGTCATGTTTGGTGAGACGCATAGGTTTTCATGCCTCTACTTGAGAACACCCGTGATAGACGTCATGCTTGGTGAGACGCATAGGCTTTCACGCCTCTACTTGAGAACACCCGTAATAGACGTAACGCTTGGTGAGATGCATAGGCTTTCAAACATCTAATTGAGAAAGCCCATGATAAACGTCATGCTTGGTGAGTTGCATAGACTTTCACGCCTCTACTTGAGAACACCCATGATAGTCGTCATGCTTGGTGAGATGCATAGGCTTTCACGCCTCTACTTGAGAACACCAATGATAAACGTCATGCTTGGTAAGATGCATAGGCTTTCACGCCTCTATTTGAGTACACCCATGATAGGCGTCATGCTTGGTGAGACGCATAGGCTTTGACACATCTACTTGAGAACACCCATGATAGACGTCATGCTTGGTGAGATGCATAGGCTTTCACGCCTTTACTAGAAAACACCCATGATAGACCTCATGCTTGGTGAGATGCATAGGCTTTCAAAATTTGCACCACAAAAATTCATCTTATAAATTTGACCTCATGTAACATGGAAAATGCTCACACCACGCAAAGGAGGCACATTAGGCATGGCAGATCGATGCATCTCACATTCACCACGTAACGAAACGATCAAGGGATCGATGACTTGATAATATGATTGATTGCTATATTGAAGAAATTGTGTACAAGCACGATTACTCCGCATCGTGCTTGTATGGGGGATTAAATGTACATGAGGGTTGATGACCTTAACGTTGAATACCCGCAAAGTGTAACTCGTACGGCATATCGGGAGTGTCTCCACCATGGAGTGTCACCGTTGAGGTGCACCCCTTGCGGTGCCGACACTGCTGAAGTGCACCCCTTGGGATACCGCCACCGAGGTACACCCCTTGAGGTGCTACCGCTAAGGTACCCATAGGGGTCGTCCCCATGGCAGTACCATGGGGTGTCACCCCTATGGTAGCACCATTGATGTCACCCCCGTGGGTGTACCATGGAGGTGCATTGATCATTCTCCATAATACAACTTGTAGACACACCACTACATTATCACAATCAGTCATCACATCATAAACCACCAAGTCAAGTGACAAAGACTTGGGTGGGCGTATGCTTGCCTGGGAACGTTCGGGAGGCTATGGACTCGCAGGATTAGAGGCGAGGCTACATTGTACTAGGCGGGGGACATACCTCCTCGGTACGACCACTCTAGACATTGAGGGTTTTGTTTGAGAGAACCTTTATAGAGGAGGTGTTGGGTGAACATCGTCGTCGCGTCCCACCGGCTAGGCGTGTTCTCCCTAGATCATGGTCATTACACAAAGACCCACATGGTGCCACCCGAATGGCTCATGTGTAATCCTCATCTTACTCACTTAAGTAGGATAAGTCATCTTAGGTGGCGCGATTTGATTGGAGGGCTTGTAACTAATTAATGGATTAGTTGTAATGGTCCCTCCTCCTTTTGTTCACCTATAAAAGGAGGACTCCTCCTTCATTTGAAGGGATTAGAAATTTAGAGAGAGAAGCTCCCATTTATAGAGTGAGAAACTCTCACTTATTGAGAGAGAGAGAACAAGCATTTTTCACCACCCTAGAGTGTCTAGAGTGCTCCCCCTTCACCTCCTGACATCCTCCTCGACGTTCTCAGGCATTGTTCCTGTGTGAGAGAGGTTCGAGAGAGAGAGAGAGTGAGTGAGAGAGGTCTCAAGAGAGAGAGAGAGAGAGAGAGAGACCTTATCAAAGAGAGAGCTACGATGACTGTAAAGTGCAAGCAAGAAAGCTTCGTTGGTGAGGAAGACCAGATTAGAGAGATATCTGCTATGATTGTGAGTTGAGAGAGAGAGGTTCTGTGAGAGCTGGTGAAGGAGACAAGGAAGTTTACATTTTGGTAAAGTGAGCAAGGCGCGGTGCTCCCCTGAAAAATTTCATTTTAGCTCCTGGTTTTCATTGACTTTTTGTCCTAAACGGTGTTGTTTTATTTTACACAACAACATATAATTATGGAGGTTCTTTTTTTCGAGGTCTTTTACATAAATTTTTAAAGATACCTTATGGTCCATTTGTTATAAGGTGATATCAGGCACTCTGCCTCGAAAGTGCGAAGTCTTTTACATGACTTTTTAAAGACCCTTAGGGGTCATTTGGTATAGGTGATATCAGGCACTATGCCTGGAAAGTGATGGCAAGTATGAGATTGTTTTGTTTGGTTCAAATTTTTTTAGTGCTTCAATATTCCAAGAATGTAAAGATACTATTCACTGAGGGTATCTTGATACTCTTCTAAATCGAGGGGTATATCCATTCCGGGTGTTCTGTTCGCATCTGCCTTCTCCCTATCCCTCTCACTCAGGACAGCGACCCATGTAAGCTCTCTCACGAAGGCTTCTCGCTCTATTCGCATATGCCTTCTCCTTCTCCCTCTCCCTCTCACTCACAAGCAACGACCCATGGTAAGCTCTCTCTCTCTCTCTCTCTCTCTCTCTCTCTCTCTCTATCTCTCTATGTGTGTGTGTGTGTGCCCACTTGCGTTATTCCCTTCTCCCTCTTCTCCATTTTTTTTACAGGCCGAAAACTCGAAGCGAGATTTTACAGAGCTTCGTGAGAAGCGTTCTTCTTCTCCTCTCTACTTTTTTATATTTAGACCTAGTTAATTTCTGAAATAATGATTAATTTCCAATGTATTTAGGGCTGCAATAGGGTGGCTTTCAAAAAGGAGTAAAATTATCCTCAATGAAAAAGATAGAGGAGAGAGCTCTGGTTCTGTTGATGTGAGGTTTGATTTTTTCATTCCAGATGAATAAACTCGATCTTGATGATTAAGCAATAAATTCGTATTGACAGCCGGAAGAAGTTTCTCTTTTAGGTGTTGGAGCTTTAGGAATATTTTGTATATATTTTGTTTCATATCAAATTGCTATAAGTTAGTTGAAGATGTTGCTAATTAATAGAAGTTGTAGCTCAATTTGAGGGAGAGGGAGAGGCGAGAGGAGGATGGACTGAGCTGGAGGGAGAGGGAGAGTCGAGAGGAGGATGGACTAGCTGAGGGAGAGGGAGAAGCGAAAGGAGGATGGTCTGACCTGAAGAAGAGGGGGATGGACTTAGCTGAGGGAGAAGGAGAGGCGAGATGAGGATAGACTAAATTGAAGGAAAGGGAGAGGGACTGAGCTGAGGGAGAGGGAGAAGCGAGAGGAGAATGGATTGGGCTGAGGGAGAGGGATTGAGCTGAGGGAGAGGGAGAGGCGAGAGGAGGATGGACTGAGCTGAGGGAGAGGAGGATGAACTGAGCTGAGGGAGAGGGAGAGGGACTAAGCTGAGGGAGTGGGAGAGGGACTGAGATGAGGGAGAGGGAGAGGTAGAGGAGAGAGGGACTGACTACTGAGGGTGAGGGACTGAGCTGTGGGAGAGGCAGGGGGTCTGATCTGAGGGAGAGGGACTAGGCTGAGGGAGAGGGAGAGGCGAGAGGCAGTCTGAGCTGAGGGAGAGGTAGAGGGTCTGATCTGAGGGAGAGGGACTAGGCTGAAGGAGAGGGAGAGGCGAGACATATTGACACCCCTAGTTATCTGTTAGAGACCAAACATCATATGAAATTTGTTATCTGTTAGAGACCAAACATCAATGGATGTGATTAATACATTATTCACATATTTATCATCTGGTCAAAGATGTTAATTTTTCTTTTGTATATATAGGCGTAAGGTATAGCTCCGGTGTTGTCTTCGGATCCAACTAGAGAGCTCAAGCTAGCTTCTGGGCTGATTTTGTTGACAAGAAGGTATATCTCTTTCAGTTCTTCGTGATGCTTTATCTAGAACAAATGGGTTTAAGGTACCCAAAGGTAATTGTTAACATCAGCAAGAGATTGACCTGTTTTATTTTTTTAACTGTGTATGACCCTAATCAGTTATCCCGATAATAGGATATTACTAATTATATGATGCTAGATATACCAATGGTAAAGCTTTCTTGGTACCATACAGAGGGCAACGATACGATTTGAATGATTGGAGAGAAGGACATCAACCAACTACTCTTGAAGAATTCTTCAACATGAGGCATTCTTCGGCAACATGCCATAATGGTCTTATTACCCCGTTAAAATTCAATGTAAGACCATTATGGCATGTTGCCTTCTTCATAATTTGATTTTACATGAAATGTCTACGGATCTTTTTGAGTTACAAAATGGCTATGTTGATGAACAATTTGTTGAGAGCCAACATGTAACCTACGTGGAACCATTAAATAGTTGGACTACTTGGAGGGATAGTTTTTGCATACTTTATAAAATATATTATGTTTACATGCTTTGATATTAGACTAACTATAAATTAAATTTTACTTATTATCATGATTGAAATTTGATAGAAATTTATTTTAGTACTATAATATTGATTATTGAGTTGAAAATCATGGGTGATTTTCTTATAAGAATTATTATCTTACCACATTAATACACTTGGAGCGGTATTGATTCAATTGTAGGACAATATTTGATGAAAATCTACACAAGATATCATAATATAATGGTTTGATCGAAAAATTAATAAGTATATACGAAAAAAGTCCATGGGTAAAATCTATATTTTTGTTATTACTTATGTTAGTCATCTTATTATAATTATTATTCATAAGCATATTTTAGTTCAAAGGTAAAATTATAATTTGGGAATAATGTCTAAAACATCCACTTGCTTATTCCATCAAAACAAACAAAGTAATCTAATACTATCACCATTAAATCAGAACATTCTCAAGTGTTAACAAATAAAATAATCTTAACTTTCCAAGTATATATATTCCCACAATCATATTTCAACAATCTTATTCCAGAAATCATTTACTCACAATCTTATACCAAACGACCCTTAGGACATGTTTGGTATAAGTTATATTAGGCAATATGTTTGGAAAGTTAGGGAAATTAAGAGATTGCCTTGTTTGCTTTCAAAGTTTTGGAGGGTTTGTATATCTTATTTTTAGTTTTCTTAATATTTCCAACCTTGTCTTCCTCCCTCACTCAAATCTATACTACTAACTATAATGTGTCATCATTTTCAAATAGGTGGAGAATAAGAGTAACGTACCTATTCGACGGCCATATCAGTTCGCCAAGGTCTTGCTCGTCGTCTTAGATTGTGACGATTTGAAATGCAAATCTTGAGACTCAACTATTTCAGAAGCTCTAAGTAAAAATTTTGACAAATTTTGAAGGCTATTTGAGAATCTATATGAACATTTCCTGATCGAGAAGCTTTTGTGAAGAATGCTTTGTGCTCCTCAACGTCTGCACAGGCTAGGGCCTTCGATGAAGTGGAAGTGACTTTTTTTCTTTTTTTCTTTTTTTTAATGTGATAATATATATTTCACAGGTGGTTAATAACACTTTTGAAAAATTACACGGAGAATTATTGAGATTTTTTAAATTTTATGGTGATTTGTTTGTTTTGGTAAGTATAATTCATTTTATTAAGTATATTCAGTCTTAATTTTAACTCAGAGAATTACTGAGATTTTTTAAAAGTAATTTGCTTATTCTATCCAAACCCTATTTCCTAATCTCTCTCACACACACAGATATATATATATATAACGAAATAAAATTTTGAGACTACAAATAGAATTTCCTAATTATATAAATAATAAGATAATCAATTTAATAGAATTTTGAGATTGAAAATAGTAATCTTATTATAAGTTAAGTAATAAACCATACTTAAACATATTTAAGTCAGGAGTATAAGTGAAAATTGAAAATAATATTTATAACATTTTATTGATCATTATATCAAAACAAACAAAATAATTTAACATTCTCATCATTATATCTTAACATTCTCAAATGTTAACAAACAAAATAGTCTTAACATTCCGGACATATACACTCTCACAATCATATTTCAGTAATTTTATTCTAAAAATCATCTACTCATAATCTTATACCAAACGACCCTTTATAAACATTTTATGTTGTAGTGAAACAAATCGTTAGGCTCAATGCTCTTGATGGATCATCACTCCACGATACAACACTCTATCGATAATTAGTGGAAAATCTTGTCTATTTAACTATTACTAGGCCTAATGTTTCTCATGCAGTTCATATGGTCAATCAATTTCTCTCTGCTTTGTGCTCTATGCATTATTCAGCAGCTTCTCGTATACTACGTTATGTGAAAGGCACCCTATTTCATGGTTTATACTTCTCAACTGAAAGTTCTCTTGAACTTCATGTATATGCCGATGATGATTGGGCATGTGATCTTACTGACAGAAGGTCTACTATGGATTTTGTTTCTTCTTAGGGGATTCTCTAATATATCTTGGCAAAGTAAAAAGTTTTCTGTTACAGCTAGATCAAATATTGAGGCTGATATCTAGCTATCGCAGATACCTCCCAAGAACTTCTCTGGATTCGTTGGTTATTTGAATATATGAGTATTATTTACTCTATTGTTACAACTATTTATTATGATTATCAGAGCACGATTCAAGTTACACATAACGATGTCTTTCGTGAACGCGCTAAAAACATAGAAATTGATCGTCACTTCATTCGTCGACATGTACCTTGAGGCACCATTCAACTTCGTTCAATTGCCTCCAATGATCAGACTGCAGACATTTACCAAGACTCATCCTTCTGCACGTTTTAGAGATTTAGTATGCAAACTCAAGTTGGCTTCTTACTTACCACCTTGATTTTGAGGGGGTGTTAGCATATACATATACATGTATATCTAGACTAACTGCTCAACGATATTCACATTGTACTATATATTGTACTATATTTTATATATCTTGTACTATACACTATTATAAGCCTATAAATAAGATGTCATATGTACATATTTTCATATACTAATTTATTCATCTTTCATCACCCTCGGAATAAGAAATTGACATCATTTTATACAAGTGGACCATGTATAGCTAACGTTAATATGAAAACAGTTGATTAAATTGATTTTTTAATAATGTTAGCTGCTAAGTAATGATATGTAAGTTCAAGGACTAGAATAAGAAATTTGAAACATTAATCAATGACCAAATTAAACATTGAACATACTTTAAAGGTCTAAAATGTATTTTACTAAAAAAGTATGTGTGTGTGTGTATCAAATAAGGAGTATTGATTCAATTAGTAATCCACGTCATTCTTTGACGTACGATAAACTCGAACAACATCCTCCTTTTGGTACAAAGGGCTGGGGATTACACCCTTCAATAAGAGAACTAGATCTGGAGGAGGAGAGCTTAAATAAGTCATAGAGATCTCTAAGGCTACTCTAAGATTTGCTAAGAAATCAACATATTGGTTTTCACTCGCAAAGTGTGAGTAAGAGTATATTTGCAATTGTGCTTCATGAGTGGACAACAATCAAGAATGTAAGACTTCGAAGAAAATAACTTCCGGGTCAAAAGTTTAATGAGCACTTCAAAAACTGATTCAAGGATAACCTAATGAACCTGAAAGCTGTCAAGCAAGTTGAAGAGATTCTCTAGTGCTCCAAAGCTCTTCCAAGATTTTAGAAGCATGCCGAAATTATCTAGTAAAACCAGACAACCAAGCTCCCTCTAAATTCTTAAACGAACAACGATCTTCGATAAGATTGTAATTTTATTCAAAATCAAAATGAGTTACTAAGGTAAAAATTTTATTTGTCTTCCATCATTAATGTATCCTTGGAGAAACTATTAAGACTACTGGTCATAATGTGACATGTAATTATGTTAGTTGGATTGAAATATTAATGGTTATTATATTTTTTTAAAATAAATTATCTCTATCAATTTTTGTGTTAAAAGATCGGAACCGTTCAAATTTGAATTAATAGATCAGAGTTAAATTATGTAGGGCTCAGACTACATTATAGTCGGTGCACCCAATAATAATTTATCTTAATCATGCTATCTCTAAACAGGTGGATTAATGGACCAAGCGCAAAGCTCTATTCAGGCTAATTATTTAGATTTCATCTATAATAGAATATACAATTAATCTTGGGAAGCAAAACAGGTTTGTTTTGTGTATTTCTACCATATAGCCGTTTCATTCAAGACGCCGCAATGTTCTAGTGCTAATAGTGCTTTTTTTCTTTATAGAAGAACCTACATTTAACCTACCTAAACATTCATTTGATTTTCCGCGAGCTTTACCAGCTTGATGTCGCTTAATTTGTTGTTTGAAAATGAATATTATATATATATATATATATATATATCTTATGGCCTCGTCTTTCTATTTCTTTGCGGGTCTCATCTTATCTCACATTTTATTTGTATTCTTTTCACTTTATTGAAAATTATTGGGTATCACATATCATTAATTGTAAATATTTTTTAGAGAAAATGTGGTTTTCTCGAGTAATTGACTTCTGACCTCTCAAAAAATGAAATGCTAGAGCTACTAATGCTATGTTTGATTAAAATGAGATGCTATGTATAGTTAAAATGAGATGCTAGGTATATATATAATTATATTGGTTGAGTTGGTACTGAAACTACAACAAGACCCATTAGATGGTCAGTTCAAGTTACGACAAGTACAGGTTAGCTATGAAACGGTTTCCAATGGTGTCCCTTAATGGTGATGTCTCCTAGAGAGACATATAGCATTGACTTTTAAACTTATGAAAATTGCAAATTTCTTTGACTTATTTTTTATAATACCCATATGTTCATTGATGGAATCTTAATCTCTCTTCAATAAGATAGTATCAACTGAAGGTTCATCATCAACCTCTCTCTCTCTCTCTCTCTCTCTCTCTCTCTCTCTGATGCTTTGAAATCAAAACCATGGCAAGAAGCTGCATTTTCTTAACCATAGCTTTCCTTTTGTTATTCTATATTGTAGAAACAAGACCAATTCATAGCACAACTTGGCCAGAATCTGACCCACATCCACCACCTTACTTCATTTCTAAAGGCTCATTACATGTAAGTTGTTAGCCAATTTTTCAACCAAGTGGATATGCGTGTTAGCTTTCTTTCTTTCTACAATGACTACTCATTAGCGTATGTTTGTTTCATTATTTTTAATAGGCGGGCCCCATGACCGATGATGAATGGTGCAAAGGTTTGAAAAGTAGTGATGAGTGTTCAATTAGGAGGACAATGATGGCTCATTTGGATTATATCTATACTCAGGATATGAATACACCATAATTTACTCAATTAAGAAAAATAGTGTCTGGTTTGGTTTTAATTGCAAATAATTTGTAACTTTTAGCTATTTTGATTATGTATCACTTTTACTTTACAAATTCTAAAGAAAATGAAAAATATGACTCAAACCCACGACCTCTAAAATATGGGTGAAGGGTTTAACCAACTGCACCAACTTAACTTATATTGATTTTGTATTATTGGAATCGAAAATAATCCTTCATTTGGTTGTTGGTGTTTGGAAAGCATTTTCAGCTATCAGACTAAAATGAATAATTTTGTCTATGATTCATTAGAATTAAAAAGAAAATAAGTTTTTAGATGAGATAAAAGAGGAGAACACGTCGTCTCTCTATGTTTGAAAAATCTTTAAAATTCTTTAGGTTTCTAGATTTGTAGATTGAAGAAATGTAAAATCTAAGTATTCTTTAATCTTACATATGGTAAATAGGTAAAATGAATATAAGGTGTTTTATGTAAACATCAACTACGTGTTATTTGGTTAGATGAAGTTCGGTGATCTAGAATTTAGTTGATTTAGAATTACTTCTATTTTACTCTTTTATTCTCGTTGAAACATGAAAAGAAAAATATAAAAGAAAGAAATTCAACTGCTTTATCAATTTCCATCTTATTTCTTTACTTTTTCTTTTTAAAATCCAAACATAAGGAACCAAAAAAAAAGTGTAATTAACTATAGCCTATAGGCAAGGTTTAAACTACTGATCAGGTTTGCCCACAAATAATGATAATGCGGTGTCAATGTCGGTAGGAATTATAATGGGGAGCATAAATATAATCTTGCATAAGCATGAAAAATGCTGGTTAAAAGCTATATGAGGGAGAGGATATGGACTCTCTTGTTTCAGCAAGCGGAAAGAGGTGTTTAGAGGTGTTTTTCAGTTAGTCTGAACTAATCGTTACAAACTTCAAAATATTTTGGATGACAATATTTTCTTAACCTAAGCCTAGATTGTCCGAAAATTACCTCTACTTCATTAAAACGGAACTAATTCCGTGGAGGTGGGGGAGGACATGGCTGAAACATGATAGCAGAATGGGAATGGGAAGAAGAGGGTGTCACTATTAAAGGAGGCAGCTGATGGGTAGACCCTACTTGAGACAAATCAAATTGGTGTTTGAAAACAATGCAAAGCTTGGGCGTGTGTACCAAGTTAGGCAGGCATTGATGATGTCCAAAGGAAGGAGAGAAGAAGCAAAATAAAAGGAGGCTAAAAACTGTCGTTGAGTGGCTAATGCCTTAAAGTGTTTTTTTTTTTTTTTTTGCATATTATTATAAATAGTATAGTAGCCTTTTTAATGATGAGCCCACTATCAACAGCGCCTGCACCAGAACTTGTCTTCTTGCTCCAACCAGCTTCACATTCTTCCACTACTGTGAGTTTGGTCCTGTTTGATCCATGTTTGTTTTATAGTGTTTTTGAAAAACCTAATAAAAGCTAAATTATTAGATATGTGTTTAATTAGTTTTTAACTGTTTTCGCAATATTAGAAGTATCCGCATGTACAATGGGAGTTCTGTAAGAGAAAACAAGAAAGGTATATGTAAATCTTGAACCTTGACTCTTGGGAAGAATTCTTGGATTTCCTGTTTCGTTTTCTTTGTGTTTCTTTTATATGTGGAACTGGGTATAGTTTGGTTGCTTCTTGGGGTTTTTCTTGTTCGCAGTCAAACTTTTTTTTCTTTTGAATACAAGTTTATTTTATTTACCCAAAAAAAAAACTCACAATGCTTTCACCTATTAAATATATAGTAACGGTTATTCAATGGAAACTATTATACTAATTGAGAGCATGGTTATTTATTGTTTTAAATTTCCTTAACAAGTATTATGTATTTTCTCAATGCGACAATTAATGATATTTAATAATATTCACAAAAAACACTGGTTAATGTTTGTTATTGTTACAGGAGTAAATAACTTATTTCTTGTGAATCCTCAAATAAATAGTTTATTGTATTGTTAAAAAATATTTGCACGAAATTGAATAGAAAATATACTAATATTTTATCATGCAACAATAGGTGAATAATTATTTTATGCTAAGTCAATACATATATACTACTGCGGAAATTAGTATTGTACCTGATGTAAATATATATTCTTCTATATTAAATTGTATTACAATTCATAAATATAATATTAGTATACAATATCAATTAAAAATTAATTACGTTTTCAGCAAATATTTCATAATAATAGTATTTTCTTATTCCATTTAACGTTTCCATTTCTTAAACTAAAAATTAACTGATATTTTAAAAATTAGGATTACTTGGATAAATATACTCTTTTGAATTTGGCTAAACAATTTTATTCCCTTTTTTGAAAATAAAAAATCTTATACTCATGTCCTACCAATTTCACACCACCACTTACAATACTTCTCTTTATTCATCATTTCTTTTTCTTTTCCGATGCACATGTCAAATCAATTTAATAATATATTCTTCGTCGTATTCTTTCTTTTTCAATGAAACTTCTTTTAAAATTTGAAGAGTTCAAGTAATTTCTTTATGACTAATTGAACCATTCAAGTAATTGTTTATGACTACTTGACGGGTTCAAGTAGTTGTAATTTTTTTTTCAGCAATTACTCATACATCAGGTGACTACTTGAAGAGTTCAAGTAACTTTTATAACTATTTGAATAGTTCAAGTAGCTTTTTATAAAAACTTGAGCTTTTTTGCATAAAAAATAGAAGAAAATGAATGTTGAGTATTTGCATCCAAAATAATAAAAGAAAAAGAACGTTGAATACTTGAAGGGTTTAAGTAGTTTTTTATGACTAAAACCCTTCGAGTACTCAACGTTCAATTTCTCCTATTTTTTTTACGCAAAAAAGGCTCAAGTAGCTGTAAAACACTATTTGAACTCTTCAAGTAGTCATAAAAAATTACTCAAGCAGTCATAAAAAACTGCTTGAACCCTTCAAATAGTCATAAAAAACTACTTGAACCCTTTAAGTAGTCACCTGGTGTTTGAGTTGCTGATTGACAAAATAAAAAATAACTACTTGAAGGTTTCAAGTAGTTATAAACAACTACTTGAACCCTTCTAATAGTTACATGGTGTATGGGTTGTTAACTAAGAAAAAAATTACTTGACCCCTTTAAGTAGTCATAAAAAACTACTTGAACAGTTCAAGTAGTTATAAAAAGCTACTTCAAGTATTCAACGTTCATTTTCTATTTTTTTAGACGCAAAAAAAGTCTAAGTACATAAAAAGTTACTTGAACTGTTCAAGTAGTTACTTAGTGTTTGGGTTGCTGACTAACAGAATAAAAAAATTATTTGAAATATTCAAATAATTATAAATAACTACTTGAACCCTTCAACTAGTTTTCTCAAGAAGAAAAATGAGCTTTGTTGAATAAGAAAAAAAAAAGAAAGAAAGATGATTTGATTGATTTGATTGTGCATTGAGAATGAAATAAAATTTGGTGAAATTATTAATATTTAATTAAATAATATGAGTTCCAGGATATAGATTCTGATTTTTCAAAACGACATATAAATTTTCTAACCCAAAATAGAAAATGTACATAATTCCAAATAACTCTCAAAATTAATGGTATATTTTTTTCTTCAGAATATGATAGGTCTTTTATAGATAATCGATACCAATTTTTTTTCAATGGTTCAAATCGAACTTTCCACAGTTTTAAAAAGCTTTTTTACTTTTTTATTTTCATAAATGTGGGCGTGTCTAAGTCATTAGAAAACAAACCAATGACCCAAGCCATTGCTATGGAGAATGATCTCAAATTAGAATTAATTCTACTTGCAGGATTTTTTTGAATCCAACAGAAAAACCGTGTGGGGAAGGCACTCACTTGACCTCCTGAGCTAATAGGGAAATCACCCACTAGAGAGTTAGTATTTTCCTCACTCATGTTCCTTCTCTTATCCAATTTTCAGGTGGATATATATGACCAAAGCTGGTGGGGTTCGTAGAATGATGGAAAATATGTTGTCATGGTTTACTCCATTTAATTTGTCTTGGCCTCTTAGATCAACTGTTAAAATTATTATTTTTTAGTACCTCCTCTAAAACCCCATGATTAACATACGCGGCGAGCAGATTGATTTTTTGCAAGCAATTTTTACCATAAAACCCCTTGCAAGTAAGCCGATCGGTCGAACCATGAAATTTTTTCCTATTTTCTTGTTTGCTAGTTTTAAATTTTTACTAAATTCTGACTACTTTTTTCAAATTTCAATATAATTTATAGACAAACACACATACATGCATACATATATATAGAGAGAGTCACACTTGCATATATGATTTGATGACATTCATAATAAATCAAACAAAAAAAAGATCAATTATAACAAACATGTGAGCTCATTAATCATGATGATCACATAATATTTTGTAATACTCTTTCAAGTATTGAAACTGAGTAGTTAATCTTATGATTTATTATTACGTATCTATAAAATATAATATTTAATTCATATCTTCAAATGAACTTTAAAGCAGCAATGAATGAAGAGTTGTTGAATTTTAAAAATAGTTATAAGAACGTCCTTATGATATGATAATGGGTATGGTTATTTTAGCGTACTAGAGATTTTGTCATTGAACACCATGGAAGCATATAAAAAAATTCCCTTAAAAACTCGTTATCCAATTACAAACTGGGCATGCAACTGAGGCTAGCGTAGTTGGTCCATTACTCTCTCTCTCTTCTTTGCCAATTATTCGACCAATTTCACGTAACTTCAGTGCGGTAGTTGATGTAGCTCTAAAATCTTCAGAATTTTTTTTACAAACTTGACTTGCCTTGACAATAGAATTAAATCAACCCCAGTTGTTATTGATCGGATCTCAAACGGAGACAGTTAAAACTAATTAGAGATGAAGGAGGAAAATTTTTTGTTAGCCTCCATATTTAAAGAAGCAGATTGTCAACAGGATTACTCATAGATTGGCAAGAAGGATCAGCCCTTAGATGAGCAGTGTTACAAGGAATATCCTCAAGTTCTCTGAAGAAGCTACCAGAAGCAGCGGCAAAATGGTTTCCCAATTGAAAATCAATAACCATTTGACGAAGATCAGAAGCTTCTTCTTTCAACCTAAAATTCTCCTGAACAACCTTCTCATGGCTTTCTGACACATGATTCAATTTATCGATCAGCTTATGATTCTCATTACGAAGCCTAATTACCTGAGACCAAAGCTCGTCGAGGTGCTTCTGCTTTCTCATCCTCGACCTTCGGGCCGATTCTCTGTTCGAAATCATTCTTCTCTGCTTTCGCTCGTCAATTATGCTCTGTTGCTGCTCCTCTGCTTCATCGGAAGTCGAGTTGGTACTTAAGCTTGAGGATTGGGGAGTGAATTCGTGGTTGACGGGGATGAAATGGGACGGCGGCACGTTGTTTAGGAGGGGATTGAAATGGAGGGATGATGGATGGTCGGAATGGAAGATGCCGAGGTTGGATGGGAGTGGAAATGGGATTCCGTCGTGGATGTCCGTGATTCCACCGGTAAGCATGGTGGGGAGTTTTGAGAAAGATTGATTGATCGAATGATCTTTTTTTTGGTGGGAGGGAGTGTTGTAGGGGAGGTGGGGGAGCAGAGCAGGAGCAGATGGTGGATTTTATAGGAGAAAACACGGAGGAAGTTTCAGTGTGTGTGGAATAGTGTTTGGCTTACGTTATCAGAATTTAAAATAAAAATAAACATTATTTGAATCATTTTTCTCTTTTAAAAAGTGTTATCTATTTGCTGCATGGTGTGGTTAGAGATATGCAATATGTGTTAAGGAAATCACACTAAAAAATTAAGAATAATAAGAGGGAGAAAATTTTCAAGAACAAATATATAATTACTTGAGATTATATTGAATGAATTGATTTACCTCTACAGGCTCTTGATTAGTTATAAAATTTAGCTAAACCTTTCTAAACTTGAGGAATCAACATAATATTCCTCTTAGATTAAACTTATCACATCAGATTAAATTTATTTAATCTAACAACTGCTTAAATCTGAACTGTCAGATGGGATCCACGGTTCAGGTGAGTTTTTTTCCGCTTGGCCACGGTGACAATCCATCATTCCCACTTCTAATTGGCCATGCTTGGTTATGTGACTTCTCAAACGATTTTTACCTATACATTTAACTCTATTGTATTTAATATCACATAGTGAAATTAATTTACAATATTAAAATTTTCTGTCATCATTGCATATCATTACTCCCCACCTCTTTTTTGCGCATCACTTATGATTGTCTCTTTCGTATTCTTTACTCGTTTCATCTTCTCTTTTAGAGAGTAATTTGTACGTGTCATTTCAAAGAGACCTTCCATCTTCCCATTCAGAGAATACATTGCATGCGCTATTCTGGAGTAATCTTTCACCTTCTCTTCAGAGAATGCTTTACACGCGTCAATTTAGAGCAACCCTTCATCCCCCAGTTTAGCGAACGCTTTACACGCGTCATTTTAGAGCACCCTTTCATCTTCTTGTACATAGAATGCTTTTGCAAACACAGCAGGTGTCATCTCTTTACTCGTCAACCGTCCTGACTTTTCATTTCTTGCCTCGTCGTTCACATCTCTCAAGCTTTTAGTTCGAACTGTCACATTTCCATTATTTTCATCCCTTGATTGCCCCGTTCCATTAAAATGTTTTATACTCTCATTTGAAATATGCTACTTATATAAGGCTTCCTTCCCCATTTCCTTCCTTCACTTTTCAATTTTATATCTTGTAAGTTCTCATTATCGTCCTCCTTCTTTCTTCTTCTTTTCTTTTCTTTGATTATGGAGAAGTGAAATATTCTCGTACCCTTAGTAAGAAACTCATAGGAGTTCATACTAATTATGGCCCGTTACCGATAATCTTTTCCTCTAGATGTTTTATGCGCGTTAGGAGGTAGTGAATCCATAGGGATTCCGTGTAATCCTCCTTACTAAATCACTCTTAGCCCTATTGTCATAGTCATAGGACTTAAGCTTTCGTTTTGCCCTTTATTTTCCCAGTTCTTTCATAGAGTAGGTTTAGCTCCTTCTTAATTTACTCCTAGCTTTTATAGGATCTTCCTAGGTGTAGATTCTTTGAATAGGAAGTACCATTTTGGTTTAGGGTTAGACGAACTCTTTCAATGCTACATAGTTAAATTTTGAGTTGACATTTATTACCTTGCCCCTCGTCTGTCTAAAAAGATAGGAAGTTTAATAATTGGGATCCCAAGAGGAGATAAGGGTTCGGAGAGGGATACGCTCTTGATTGGTGGGAACTGGGGCGGTGATAGCCGCTAGACAATTCCCAAGAAATTGTCAATTTTTAATAAGTCGCCGGAGCTTCGGTTCTTGCCTTTATTTCTGTTTATTCGCTTATTCCTTCCCTTTATTTTTAAATGATGTGCATTTCATTTTCCTTTCTTATTCCGCAGCAAAGAAAAATCTGAATACTTATCTGTCCAAAGAGTCTAAGACAAAGTTTGCTGCTGCCTTTCACCTCCGAGCACAAGAAAGGGATTGGAATGTACTTCTTAACCTCAACCCTTTTACCGTTTCAGCTCCTGCTTCTACTTCGGGTCTGTCTTCATCTTCAATTCAACTGTTGTTCCAGTTCTAGCACGCTCTTCATCAATTCCGACTCCCTCTTTTCGTTCAGGTTCCAACTACTCCAACTATAGCTCTTTGGATCATTAAGAATTATTTGATCGAGCCACAGCTGGTATAAGAATGGGAAAGATATTGTGAAGCAAATTCATGGGTCTCGTTGAGAAAAGGACTAGTACTAACACCTCTAGCTCTTCCCGTTCAGAGCTTGCAGTTGTCGCTCCCATCGCTACTGATCTCGTTCCCACTACACCTGTTGTGCGGGACGAGCCTCCCTCGATCTCTAACCTACCTCATCCTCTGGTTCACACTTCAACCTTTGATGTGCCCTCGATGTGCCTACTGCCACTAGAGACATTCCTACTACGGGAAATGCTTCGGGGTTTGGAGATACTTCAGTTCTCCCAACTGCTCCGTGGAAGCTAAGGTGTGTTTCTAGTGTCTCATCCTGAAAATAGTTTGCTTTTTCAATGATCTAGCAGCTTCTCATATCATCCTTCACGACATTCAGTCTCTTTCTAATAATGACATCTTGAGGAAGCTTCCAATCAGCGATCTTATGAGCAGACTGATCCATGACTTGATGCGGGTAAGTTTTTCATTTTCTCCTCTTCTTCCCAGAAGTTGTATAACTTTCTTACTTTGTTTATTTTTCTGTCTTTTCCAGGCTGCCATTCACCACAACGCTCTTCAAGACTTTCATACTCAGCATGATCAAGCCTTAATCCAACTGTGGAGAGAGCTTTCGTTAGTTAACTCCACAAATGCTCGTCTTCAAGCTGAACGAAAGCAGTTTGTGACCAGCGAGATTGACTTACAAAAAGTTTGGAGAAGATGACACATGATGTTGAGGTCACTGCTGCTGAGGAGCGGAGATCGATGGAATCCCCTAAAACCGCAAAGAATGACTTAGCTGCATCTGAGTTGGCTAGGGCTGAAGCTAAAAGGATGAGAGATGCGGCCATTGAGAGAGAAGCGTCTTCTGATGAGGAGTATCAGGCTATGTTTAGAAAGGGGAGCTCATGGTCTATAGTGTGGGCTACAGTGATGCAATGGAAAACCGTCCTCCCAAACAATCCATTACTCCAGAAGTTGAAGGCTCTACTGGTGCTTCAACAGAAGATGCTCCTACTCAAGTATCGACGTCTAATGACATTCTTGTTCCTGCTTTTGAGGAGCATGCCCCTGAGGGGGATCCTGAAGTTATTGTAGTTTAGGCTTTTTTTGTTTTTATTTTTCCTTGTTATATTTTTCTCTTTTACTTTTTTTTTTATTGTAATTTTACCTCATAATCAATGAAAATGTGTTTGGTTTAGCAATCTTACTTGATTCTTTCTAAAGTAGATTTTCCTCCTCTGCATTTTCAAACTTTTTCCTTTTCAGACTTCCTTCTTTTCAGAGTTCTTTGCCTTCTTGATTTTTAGAGGGTGATGTTGCAGACACCATTTCTCATGGACTTAAGTCTTTAGTTAGCTCAGTGACCTATTTATGCTTCCTTTAGAAAGCAAAAGTTTTCATGGACATGAACTCTTGGTGAGCTCAGGGGGCTCGTTTCCATTTTCTTTGGAAAGTAAAAACTTTCATGGACATAAGCTCTGGGTGAGCTTAGGGCTCGTTTCATTTTCTTTAGAAAGTGAAACCTTTCATGGACATAAGCTCTTGGTGAGCTCAGGGCCCTGTTTTTATTTTTGAAAGAGATAGTGAACACCATATTTTTACGTGAAAACTTTTAACCGGAAAAAACAACGAGTATAAATGCTTCCAATATTTAAAAGTAATTACACATAATATTTACGTAAATGTAAAGCATTCTAAGGTTTAGGCAAGTCACTTCCCTCATTCGTCATTAGGTTATAAGATATGTTTCCTCCAACTGCTTTGACTATGAAGGGTCTTCCCCAATTTGGTCCCAAATTTCTTTCATTTGATTGAAAACTCTTTTTTAGCACAAGATCTCCTGCTTGGAACTATCGTCCACTGACTCCTTTCTGGAAATACTCCTCCTCTTTTGATTTTAATTAGCCATCCTTATCAGAGCGGCTTCTATTTTCTCCTCCAGAAAATTCATATTTTCAGTCATCCGTTAGGCGTTGATGACTTTGTTCATTTCTGATATAACAGTGGGACAGACAATTTTCACTAGTATGATAGCTTCCTTGCCAAATGTTAAAGCAAACGGCATTTCTCCGATGTTATGCGGTACGCCCAAAGAACTAATGGTAACTCTTCAACCCACTTCCATGTGGCTGCTTCTAGTCGTTTTTTTATATTCTCCAATATTGTCCTATTTAACCTTTCTGCATGCCCATTGCCCTGTGGGTAGTACGGAGTTGACGGTCTATTCTTTTTTTAGAGTCATCGCAAAAGCTTTTCACCCAGCCTCCAGTGAACTGAAGCCCGTTATCCAAGACAAGTACTTTAGAGATCTCGTACCCACACACAATATTTTTCCATAATAATTCACTTACCTCCTTTTCCTGAACTCTTGCTAATGCTTCCGCCTCTATGCACTTTGTAAAATAGTCAGTTTGCACTAATAAGAATCTTTTCTGAGCAGGAGCCATTAGTAGTGGGTAAACAACATTAATTCCCCATTGCATAAACAACCATGGGCTCAGTAGCGCCTGTAATGCTCTGGGAGCCATTTTTGGGACGTGAGAGTATCGTTGGCGCGTGTCGCACTACTTCACAAAAGACTTTACTTCCTCTTGCATTGCTAGTGGTCAATGAGGTCGCATCTGCCATTCAACACCATGTTATTACTGCTAACAATTTTGAGATTAAGCTGGCTATTATTCACATGGTGCAAGCAAATCAGTGTTGTGTCATGCCTAATGATGATCCAAATGTTCACATAGCCACTTTTCTCAAATTTTGTAAGACATTCAAGCATAATAATGTCTCAACTGATGAAATTTAGCTGAGATTATTTCTCTTTTCACTTCAAGATAAGGGTAAGAGTTGGTAGAACTCTTTACCCGCTAGATCAATCACCACTTGGAATGGACGTTCTGAGAAATTTTTGGCTAAATTATTTCCATCAGCTAAAACAGTCAAGATGAGGAAGGAGATCACTGCTTTTGTCTAATATGATATGGAGTCTCTTTATGAAGCTTGGGAGTGGTTTAAAGAGATGTTGAGAGGATGCCCACAGCATGGACTCCCTGGATGGCTACAAGTCCAAACTTTCTACAATGGCTTGGGAAATTCAACAAGAACACTAATGGATGTAGCAACCGGATGTGCATTGATGGGAAAACACATGAGGATGCTTATGTATTGCTAGAAGAAATGGCTGCTAATGCTTATCAATGGCCGAATGAGCACAATGTACCAAAAATGACTCATGGAGTTCATGAAGTAGATGCACTTACTACTCTCACAACTCAAGTAGCTACACTGTTAAAGTAATTTAGCTCTTTCACTACCAATGATAGTGCAATTCATGCTCACAGGAAGTTGTTACTTATGTAATGGACCCCATTCTAACACTGAATGCCAAGCTGGTAATCCCTTTGCTCATTCTCAATCAAAACATGTTAATTTTTTTTTAGAATTACAGCAAGCTGAATAACCCATTGTCCAACACTTATAATCAAGGGTGGCGAAATCACCTAAATTTTTCTTGGAAGAATGGTCAGAATGTGATGAATACGCCAATTGATACTCACCTCAATTTCAACCTCAACAGCCTAAGTTTTCCTTTAGAAGATGTTCTTTCCCACCTCAGAGTCAATACTACTTAATTTATGGCAAGAACAAATGCTATACTTCAGAAGCAAGAAATAAGTATTCAGAATCAGCCTGCATCTATTTGAGATTTGGAGCTTCGAATCGGTCAACTATCAGAAATACTCACTCAAAGACCATAAGATTCTCTACCGATCAACACCCATCGGAATCCAAAAGAACATGTAAATGACATTACTCTTCGTAATGGCAAGGAGGTAGCAGAACCTCAAAAAGCCACTATTGAAAATTCTCAGCCAATTGAAGCAGAAGCTAAGATAATGGGTGAAAGAGCTCAGAAAAGAAGGAAAGTAAGCCTAAGTCAAAGTACTTTCCTGATAATCCTCCACCATATGTTCCACCTATTCCATACCCTCAGCGGTTTCAAAAAAATTGAACAAGCAATTTTTTAAGTTTTTTAATGTGTTTAGGAAGCTACATATAAACATCCCTTTTACAGATGCTTTGAAACAATGCCGAGCTATGTCAAACTATTGAAGGATATTCTCTCAAACAAGAGAAAGCTAGTGGAATATGAAATAGTTGTACTTACTGAGGAGTGTAGTGCTATCCTATAGAATAAAATGCCTCCAAAGTTAAAGGACTTTGGGAGTTTTACTATTACTTGCATTATTGGGAATTCATATTTTGAAAAAGTTTTATGTGATCTTGGGGCTGGTATCAATTTGATGCCGTATTCAGTTTACAAGAAGCTAGGTTTTGGAGAAGCTAAGCCCACGACAACATCTTTATAGTTAGCTGATACGGTCTAATCAGATATCCATTGGAGATTATTGAGGATGTTTTGGTAAATATACTTTACATGGAGGAAAACAAATAAACTTCAACTATTATTGTTAGACCATTCTTAGCTACGAGAAGAAATCTTATTGATGTGGAAAAATGAGAACTTTTTTTGAGAGTACAGGTAATTTTTAATGTCTTCAAAGCAATCAAACACCCAAATGATATGAATAGTTGTTTGCAGGTGGATTGTGCAGAATTGGGAAAAGGTAAACCTAGACAACTACCATCTATTGGAAAACCATTGGTGTTAGACTTCCACATTCGGTATACCTTTATGGGAGAACCATCCATTATGCCTGTCATTATTTCTATTTCGTTAAATGGTAAACAAGAAGATTAAGATGCTGAGGGTGTTGAGAGAGCACAAAACGAACTTAGGCTAATCAATTTCTGACACAAAGGGAATTCTAAAGTCAGTGGACAATGGGTGAAGCCTGGATGATCATTATGTCTGACTGAAAACATTAAAGAAAGCGTTACCGGGAGGCAACGCTTATTTTATATTTGTTTTCTCTTCAAGATTTTAAATTTTAAAAAAAACTATGGACAAATTTGGTTCATGCACCACTTTCCCCTCAGTTGGAGACAACATGAATAATGTAGAGCATGACGAGGATGATAGCTCATCATTATTCAAGAAAGTCCTCTCTACTTACTCATTTAACATATTTTATTTTCATTGAGGTCAATGAAAGTTTTTTTAGTTTGGGGGTGGTGGCTTTAATTAAAATTTCATTTTTTTGACGTTTTATTGTAGACAACACTAACACTTATGATGATATTGGTTTTGAATTATTGATAGCTTTGAACAAAAATGATGAATTTATGTATCGGTATGTGTTTGAACCAGTTATCGATTTGCATTTCACTAGAGAATCGCGACATATTGAGCACCTAGCCTTGAGCGTTTGATTATCTTTTTGCTTAGAGAAGGTTTATGTGACTTAAGAAATCATTATGATCTCATAAGAACTCTAGAACCAATTTGATTGTTGTTCGAGAAGAAATTCTAGGCCATGCTTCACTAAGGACATGATTTACACCATCTTTGGACTGTTTGAATTTTTCAAGCCAACATGTGCATAATTATTTTCCTAGTCATCCCTGTAAACCGAAATAGCCATTTTTTATCACCCATAATAATTTCGCAATCTTATAAAAAGTTTTCTCTGTAACCTTTTTTACTCGTAGTATTTGGATGTTCTGGAAAAATAGTTGGACCTATGACAATCTGGGTGGATGGAAAGAGTTTCGATATAAAAACAATTGTGAATAAGTTTGATTTTGTAGCCTCTTGGACTTGAGTTGGTTATGCTCGAAGGGCTGTCTTAAAACTGAAGACCAACTGGTTTGGGAGCTATTAGCCGAAAGCTCGTTAAGGAAACGAGAAGCTTAAGGAAATCAAATTTAAAAAAAGAATGGTTAAGCATTGTTGATAATTCAATAGGTGGAATGACAAATTTGGGGGTGTTAGAAGATAAGTTGAGTTACGCTCATTGATTTCTAGAATGCATGTGTGACTATGGGTAAAGATTGAGCCGAACTATTATCATTTATCCTACCTTAAACCCTAGCCATACAATACAAGCCAATGAATGTCCTAATAATCCAAAGTGTTGTGGTTTGCCTACATTAGTAGAGAGTGACATGAAAAATTTACCTATGGAGTTCTAATCTATTTATAGATTAAAGAATCATCTATTACGAGACTTGGTTACATAAACTCATTTGAGGTAGAGAAGTTGGATGACTTAAGGCAATACACACACTCAAGATTTTATAAAGTGTAATGTAAGTTGGTGTTTGTGTTGAAATTCTATATGATCACAATTCAGAATTTTTTTATCGGGTTATCGCTATTTTAAAATCTCTAAGGCATGTTTAGTTAGTCAAACTTTTCGTCACTTGATCCTTAGTTTTCCTGAATTAGAGTTTACTATTTATTTATTTGATTTTGTTTTGTTTTGCTCGAGAACTAGTAAAAAGTTAAGTTTGGGGGTATTTGATGAGTGTGTTTCACACTTATATTTGAGTAAACCTTAACTTTAATTTTGTTGGTTATTATAGAGTTATTGTTTGATTTATTTTTATTTTTATTTTATTTTGTAAGTAATATATTCTAATGTATTTGGATTGATTTAGAAAGATTCAGAAGGAAAAAATGCGGATAAATTGAAAACAGAGCGGACTTGGATAAAAGGGCCAGCGCCGCGTCATTGGATGATAAAAAGATTGTATAGTAAGCCAGTGCCTCGGCGCTGGCTTCCAATCCTGTGGCGCTGGCTTCCAACGCCTTGGTCTGGCTTCCAACGCCGTGGGGCTAGCTTCCAACACTGTGGCACTGACTTCCAGCGCCGCGACACTGGCGCGACATCAAGAAATCCAGAATACCAACGCTGTGACGCTAGTGATAATGATTTTATTTTTTCTGATTTTTACTCCAATTTTATCCTGATCAAACCCTAGTGTATAAATAGAATATTGGAGAGTTTTTAGATGATTTCTTGGACGTGAGAGGCAGATGAGAAAGCTTTTGGGAAAGGAAACAAAGACAGATCCCATCGGGAGACGAATCCCATTGGGAGATAGATTTCAACTTTAATTCATCCTTAAATCTAGTTTCTTCTTCTTTTTTTCTCTGTGTTCATAAATATTATTAGGATATTTTCTTATTCTAGTATGTTCTAAATTTCTTATCTAGGACTACGACGTAACCAAATCATGATTGTTCATATATTTTGATTTTCAATTCAATCGATGTTTATTCAGTATTATTGAGTGTTATAATCTGTTCTTAATTCTTATGATCGTCGGCCAAATATTGCATGATTTTAGATTTAATTCTGAGACTAAGAAGTGTGCTCTTTGTTTATAACACCATTAGAATTTTATAAGTTAGAGGTAATTCTGGATCTATTTAGCAATTATAATTTCTTGTGCTTAATGAGTTTCAATTTATTTAATCTTGACAGAGATGTGAGATTAGTATTTTTGATTCATTGTTATCAATGCTTGAAAAAGACTGATGAATATTGAGAAATATTGATAATTACATTAGAGAAATTCATTGTCAATAATTTAATAAACATTGATTGATTTAGATTTAGATTTAGAGCATGTTTAGTTTGGTGAAATAAAAAACCCTAGAGTTTTTAACTATTCAAATTTGAATTATTTCTCCTTATCAAGTATTAATCTTTTTAGTTCAATTTTTAATTAAAAAATCCCACTTTTTCGTCATTCTCAATTAGAGTTAAGGTATAGTTAATTTTAATATTTTAATATCAATCAATTATGTGGGCGATACTCTATTTTCATAGAAATTCTATTACTTGATAATGATAGTGTACACTTACGCTTTAGAAAAATTGTAACAATCTGGCATATGCTTGATCCCCAAAATGGTCTGTACCCCATCTGGCGATGGATATTTCAATGTCTGGTAGTAGGTCGACGGAACATCTCTCATCTTATGAATCCACGTTCTTCCAAGGATGGCATTGTAAGGCGATTGTGCGTCAATGAGCACAAAATCAGTGATGTGGTTAAACGGGTCAGCCTCTACTTGGAGTGACAAAATCCCTTCGGAATACATTATTATTCCATTGAACCTTATTAGTGGTTGTCTTAGGCGGAGCAGCTTCCATTATCAATTAGCACTCTCCACAGCAAACAGTTTCCAATCTGAATGGTTATCACAAGAGCATCATTGTGTCCATCATGTTCGTTGCTTTCTTCAAAAAAAATAACCGTCACACTTCCAACTGCTTTCTCTCAGTAATTATTCACTTTGAAGGTGGGCTTTTTACAGTAGATTTTTCTTTCCTTCCTAGTTATTCCTTCTAATTCCGTCATGGAGATGAAGTTGTCCACTATTCTCAATGATTATTTATCCCTATCGTGTTGTAGCTTCCCATCCCTCATTGGTTGGATTCTCCTTCAAATGTCCCTCTGGGACAAGCTTCTCAACATAGTCCTTTGGTTGGTAACAATCCCGGGTTTCATGACCAGCACATCGATGAGAAAGGTAATATTAATCTTTACCCTTTAGATTTAGCTCCTTTGTAATGGGATGGGGCCGTTTCAACCAAGGTTCAACCCTGATAACTTCAAGAATTTGATTTACTTAGATAGTCAATGGGGTATATATTTTGTCCATGGGGTGAATTCCTCCATCTAGTCTTAGTCGTTTCTCGAAGTTACCTTGTTTCTCTTTTGTCTTCTTTTTAAAAAGTTCGGATCCACGCTTTCTCGTTCTCGTGCTATCATCATCCTTGCAATGCACTGAATTTCATCGATCAATCGAATGCTCTTCTTTTCTTTTCTTCGTCTAGGGCTATGTACCTATGTGCTCGGAGGAAGGTCTTTGCCATGGTGAGGTGCTTATTCTTGGATAGATCTTCAAATGGGTGAGAGTTTAGATCTAGGCCGCGTCTGAATGTCAATCTAGCCACACGATCATCACAATTTTCCATCTTGTCCATTTCATCTTTGAACGATGTGTATAGTCCCACAATGATTCTCATTTCTTAATCATAATCGTAATGAGGCGTTCTGAATCTTCTATTATTATTCAGTAGATGGAATACTACTCCAAAAAAATAGAAGACATTCTAGTAAAATTATCAATTGAGCAAGGGCGTAAAAGAGTGGTACCACTTTAACGCATTTCCGTCCAGATTGGTTGGGAACATTTGACACATCAGTTCATCCTCATCCAGATAAAGCGCCATCACTTGCTTGAAACGATGAAGGTAGTCAATAGCACCTGACTTCCCTTCGTAACGTTTAAACTTGGGGGCTACAAATTTCTTTGGTACCAGAGCGAATAAGACTTCTCGGCATAGTGGTGAACGAGTTAAAATTTTCTGATTTGCTACTCTGCCCACTCCTAGTTTCCTCATCTCGAGCATTTTCTTCTCCAACATCCTTTCCACTGCCCGCTCCGTGATTGGCTGAACGGGTCGATTCTCATCAGTGATTCCTTTCCCTTTTATCACACAAAGTGGCTTCAGAGTTCCCGTGACGGGCGTTGTGGTTGGCTACTAGTTTCAGTTGCTGCTGCCCTTGCTCCCTTTTCTCTTTGCTTTGATTTTCTACTTCACGCTCTCGTGCCACAATATTGTGGCTGACTTCTACTCTCATTTTCATAATTTCCCGCTGCAGTGTGGCAATCTGCCCCTACATGGTCTACCATGCGTTCTGCAGTGCTTCACTATTACGGCTCTCCATTCCTTGCATCCCGTTCAATATGGTCTGAATCATGTCGTGAACTCATGTTCGCTATACGGGTTGATCCAGGGGATTGACAATGGGATTGGGGTCGTTTCCCGCTTCTCGTGTAACATGTGATCAAGTGCGAGACATCTTTAGTTATCTTCTTGAGTAAAAACTCTAATGAAAACACCAAAATGTAAAAGAAATTTTCCTCACACTCAAAAAATAAGAATCATAAGAGAGAAAGAGAGAGAGATAGAAGAGAGAGAGATGAAAGAGAGAGAGATCTCAAGAACAAGTGTATAATTACTTGAGTTTGTATTGAATGAATTGATTTACAATTGGTCTCTGTTTATAGGCTCTTGATTAGTTACAAGATTCAGCTTAAGCCCTTTAAACCTAAGGAATCAACAGAATATTCATTCTAGATTAAGCTTTTATCATGTCAGACTAAATTTATCTAATCTAACAAGTGCTTAAATCTGAACCATCAGTTGGGATCAACGATTCAAGTGGGTTTTTTTCGTTGGGCCATGGTGACAATCCATTCTTCCCGCTTCTAACTGGTCATGCTTGTTTATATGGCATCTCAGGCAATTTTTACCTGTACAATATGCATATGCAATTCAAGCTTCATTATACATGTTGTTTAAGATTTTAATTAATTATTGATAATCTCACTCGAACATTATCATAGAATAATTTTTCACCAACTGAGTAGTTGATTAAGTATTTAGTGACTATGTAAGTATTGTGTCAATCATTCATACATTATTTTTTGCCAAATTTTGCCAAATTATTTTAATTAGTTATAAAATATCAAACTATAAAAATATAATTAACTACTTAGTCAGCTTTGTATAATTACTATTTGTGATTACTACTATTGTCTTATGTGTAAGTTCAGTTAAATACTTGCTTTTTAACAATGTGTAAGCCTAGTTCGGTACGAAATGTCTCAATGAAGATGGTTTTTTTGAATTTGAATCCTTCTGCGATTGCTGGTTTTATTTTTGGATTTGCATAACTACTGCAGTCGCTAGATCTTGTAAACGTTAAAAAATATAAAAATTAAAAATCAATTCTATCTTTTTTCTTGACAGTTTAGTACGATCTAAACCGTTCAAATTTGATCAGGTGATTCTTAATGTCAAATTGTCGTGTCTGTTGTTGGACACCAGCGACAGCCAAACTCTTTCCGTTTATTTTTTATAAGAAAATGAGCAAGATACTAAACATGTCCTCCATATCAGCTCGATCCTCGCCATTTTTTGCCTTGGTCTACCACGTGGAAAATCCGATTTTATGGACTAACAATTAACAATATACATAAATAATACAAAATGATCCGTATTGCTTTACACATAAAAATACGGATTTTGGATAATCATCTGAGATCAGATTCATTATATAATGCTTAGAAAAAGTCAGCATATGGGTTATTGCTAGATTATAAAAGCCAAAAGGAGGGATAAAAAGAAGAAAAGGTTAGTACTAATTAATGATGTTTAAGTCAATTAATTTCAATTCTTCAGGTGAGTCTTTGTAGAGGACCTTTGCCACCCAAATTCTCCAATATATATATATAAAGTGTGTATAGTATAATCCAAAGCAGCCAATAACACTTCTTATGATTGATGACGCACTGAAAGTCCAAAGCCAAATTTATTAAAAATATCAGATTGAGTTTTGATTGCCATTTTTAATATACTTGCAGTGACTCATTGAGCACTTCAATTTTTGGATTGGAGGGTGCCTTTCCATTTGGGTTTTAATAATCAAACTACTTCACATCAGTTACCTAAATCACTGCCCTCTACCCAATTTTCCATTTTATTTTCTAAGCTAAATCATGCGATCTAATTTTTTACACAAAATTACAGGAAATGTTGTCACATAATAATGCTCTCACAGCTCCAAAAATTAACATATACTGTTTTTGGATAAATAGTTTTTTTGAAAGTGATTTTCTAAATTTGGTTCAACATTTCAAAATATTGGATTTTAGTGATTTTTAAGATGTTATTCTTTTCTAAGTTACTATTTATTTAGAGTAATTAAGTTACTCGAAGTATTAAATGAATCACTTAGACATTGAATACTCAAAGCAGTAAGTAATTTAAACACTTCAAGTAAAAAAGAGACAATAATGTCTTTCCACAAGTAAAGTGGACCGAAAATTAATGTTTTAAAATGTAGTGCCAAATTCTGAAATTACTTTTCTTAAGTCTTATTTTTTTCACTAAACATATTTGAATTTATGTATTCGAGTCACTCTATACTGAAATACGGCATACACAAATTTCTTTTAAAAAGCTCCGCTTCATTGTTGCATGGATTTTGCTGATATTTGTTCTGTAATAGCATCATTTACGGTCTAAATCTCTACGAGAATCTCAGGCTCTAATCTTCAAATAACAATGATTGAATCTGTAATGTCATATGTCTGATATTATATTGGTAATCCACTAAGCTTAATACTTTTCCTTTTCCGAACAAAATTACAAATTTTAAGAAATTGGGACAATCATATGTTAGCACATATTGCCTAAATGGTAGAGAAATATGTTAGGCAGTACTGGTAAGTAGTACTAATATAAAGCTGGAAAATGTTTCTTACAGCTGGATCAAGCAGATATCTATCCACTTGAATATCCCCATAAAAGGTGAGACTCAGAAAATTTCATAATTGAAGAAAGGAAACATAACAACTGTATCCTAATTCAAAAAATATACATCTCTATGTTCCATAAGTAGAGCCATATATGTGTAAAACCCCAGCAACTATCTTCCAAAATAAAAAAAGCTGCAACTGCTGTTTTGTTTGGCTCTTTCATTGAGGCCCACTTGCCATTTAGTTAAAGGAAAATGACAAGTGAAACAAGAAGATTAGATCAACGAAAAGAGCTTTGTCAAATTCTTAAGAGGCAGCAACTTGTAAACGAAAACATTCTTTATTATTATTATTATTATATTTTATATTCTTCCTTTTTTCAGCAACCAAATAAAGTTTCATTGTATATAGTCTTAATTTTTTTTGTGCTTAATTGCGCATTAAAAAACAAAATTTAATTAGGTGATACTCCACAATATGAACACGTACTCCTTCTCAGCCAAAACAACGGATTAAAGAAGCCAAATTTTGATTAAAATTAGGTTATGGAATTTCAAATCACAGCTGAAACCCATTTGAATATGGGAATAAGCAGTAAGTTGCCAAAGTTGAAGACGAACTCGAGGGTGCTCAGCAGCAGAGCATCGAGGGTCTCTGGCACTAGCGTCAGGTTGATGCTTATATTTTGATGAGTAGAAAAATAAATGTTTCACACCTGTAAAACTAATAAAAAATAAATGTATGATTTAACATTAATACTTATTATCTTTGAAATGTGTTGTAATCTTTAAATATATTAACTTGTTTATAATCTAAAATAAATGTATGATTTGATATTATTATGAATTATCTTTGAAACTTGTTTGAATATTTGAATACATTAGTTTGTTTTAATCTTTAAATTCCAGTATATAACATTATTGTTCGTTGAATAGTATAGACAATAATTGTATTCCATCAATTTATCATATTCTTAAAAAGTAACTATCATATTAAGAGATAGTAACTGTATAATGTTTTTCTCTAAGTTCATTATATGAATTTTTCATATTCCCTATGTCATAACCATTACAATACATTTAATTTCTAAATTCCTGAAAAAATTATTATTGATTTAAAAAGAAAAATTTCATTCTACAAAAGATCTCAAATTTTATAGTGACGGAAATTTATTTCTAACTTTGTAGTATTATAAAACTATTTACTTTTACTAACAATTAAAAACATATTGTCATTGAGTAAAAAATATAATTTGATTATATGAATTAAATAAAAAAATGAAAAATACTAGGAGGCTATAAAGGATAAGAGAAGAAATTAAAAGTTTCTTTATTTAAGCCTATTTTAATAAGTAAAGATTATTTTTGTTGGTAAATTAGTAAAGATTATTGTTACTCCCAAAGTTGTCAGAATCGCGATCCGAATCGTACGGATCCTACGAGGGTTCCGTGATCCAGATTGTGTAGAGGATCATTTTTTGACAGGATCGTGAAATCCTGATCCCGCACCGATCCTAGTGTTTAAGTAAACTGCTTGATTTTGTCATTGTTATTAAAAAAAGTGTTGATGGTGAGATTTGAACCATTATTCCAAGAGTTCTCACATGACCATTTAACCAGCCAACCAAATAAGTTGTGTAATAAAAATGAACATCTTTTTAATTTAATTAAACATTTAACTATTTTTCATGACATTTCAATTCATTTTTTATGATTTATACATCTTAAAGTTATCAAAATTAGATGTACACCTCTTAAAATTATCAAAATTAGAATAAATTTCGCTAACACTATTATATTATATAGACATCAATTTTACTATTATTACAAACTAACTTATAACATTCTTAAACATAATGTATTATAAATTTATAATAATGATCTTAACATATTTAATCAATAATTATCTTTACATATTTATTTATTTATCTTTTATAATAATGATCATTTAATTACAGTACCAATTATGCTTATGTATGTAATAAAAATAAATATATTTTATATTTAATTAAACATTAGACTATTTTTATGAAACTTCAAATTATTTATTTTATGACTTACACTATCAAAATTAGAATGAATTTCGCCAGCACTATTTTATTATATTTAGATATTATTTTTTTTATTTTTGCAAGATTATTAAATTTTAACTTATAAATCAAACACTCTCAAACCTAATGTATTAAAATAATGATCTTAACATATTTAATTAATAATTATCTTTACATATTTATTTATTTATCATTTATAGTTTGAAACCTTTTATCTTGGGGATCACATATCTCTTTCCATGAGAACTCTACTTAATATTATGTTGTTTTAGATGAATTGATGTTAGTTTTATTTAATAGGCAGATGACTTGGTGTTATATAATCATTTCTTTAATAAATTGAAGTATTATTAGCATAGATCTATTCTTTACTAATAAATTAATAAGAATTGATAGGATCTTATAATCATCAATCATGTACCCTTCCATCGATCCTCGATAGGATTGCAATTCTGAAAACATTGGTTACTCCACAATAATTCCAAATCACTAAATATTCTCTCTTGTAGTTCAATGAATCATAATCGTGAGTCATGTTATGCGAAGAGTATTAGTAACCAAACTTCTCATGATACATTTGATTTTTGGTCAAATGTTATGATATTTGACATCAATGTGTTTGGTGGTCTCATGATACATTTGATTTTTGGTCAAATGTATGTCACTCTTGCTATCATAATAGGCCACAATAGCATCCTAATGAAGTCCCGAATCAATAACCAAACTCTAAGTCAAATGGTTTCTTTCATTGCTTCTGCTGCTGCCATATACTCTGACTTTGAGTAGACAATACGAATGTAGACTATAGAATAGCCTTTCAACTAATGGCACAAGAAGAAAGTGTGAAAAAATAACCTGTCAGAGATCGCTTCTTATCAAGATCACCAGCATAATAAGACTCAACAAAGCCAACAACATTGCTACTAGTGTCAGAACTCATGCCATAAACTAAGCCTAAATTTGCAGTGTCTTTCAAATATCGTAGGATCCATTTCATAGCTTACGAATGAACCTTGCCCGAGTTTGCCATGTATCTATTGACACATTAACAACATGTGAATATCTAGACGAGTAGAAACTATAACATAAATGATACTCTCAACTGCACTAGCATAAGGAACATGTGCCAACTATTCCTTTTCTTCATCAGTTTGTGTTGACATATCTACTAAAAGCCAGAAATGTGTAGCAAATGAAATATTCATAGGTTTAGACTTCTACATACCAAAGCGTTCAAGAACTTTCTCAATGCAATTCTTTGGAGACAAAATAAACTTTGCCCGCTTGTTTATTGTTTTCAATTTCCATGCCTAAAATTTTCTTGGCAGCACCTAAATCTTTCATCTAGAATTCACAACTAAGCTGAGCTTTCAACTTAATGATTTAAGCTTTATTATTTGCAGCAATAAGTATATCATCAATCTAAAGTAACAAATAAACAAAACAACCATCTGGAAGACATCTGTGGTAAACACACTATCATATGCACTCCTGAAGAAACCATGCCCAAGCATAAACAAATCAAATCGCTTGTTGCACTACCTAGGAGATTACCTTAAGCATATAATGACTTCTTTAACAAACAAATATGATCTTCCCAATCCTAAACAATAAACCTCTCCGGTCGATACACATATATCAGTTCTTCAAGCTCACCATGTAGAAACATTGTCTTGACATCTAACTTCTCTAGCTCTAAGTCAAAAAGTCAACCATGGCAAGCATATGCAAATAGAGCTATGTTTCACAATTGGTCTGAACGCATCATTGAAGTCCACACTCTCTCTCTCTCTCTGGCTATAAACTTTGGCAACTAAACGTGCTTTAACAACCTTCTGGCTCTCAAGCGGTTTAACTGACTCCCATGGATGATTCTTATGAAGAGATTCAAGCTCTTCACTTATAGCAACAGTCCACTGAGCAGACACTGTTTTTCACAACCTCACGGAAACTAGAGGGTTATTTAGACTCAATACTATATGCCACAGTCAATACATACGATACCAAGTCTGCATGAGCATACTTTGAGGTGGTTTAATCTGCTTCATCTTTCATCCAGTAGTAATATTGTATTGTTCTTCTCGTTGCTCCTCTATGATATCATTAACTAAATCATCCAACTCGTCCTCTAGTAGCTGATCAGAATTTCTATCTTTCACTTTACTAGGAGGTTCAACCACTAACTCCACCTACTTAATGACACCATGGTCTGAACCTGCAGCAACATACATTTCTCTCCAATAGCATGATATTCTTATCGAATTTAACATTTACGCTAATTATAAATTTTGGTAACTTTGGTTCAACACACTACAAACGATAACCCTTCGCCCCAGACTGAAATACTAAGAATACACATTTTTGTGAACTACGCTCAAGCTTAACATCACTCGCATATGCATATGCATTGCAACTAAATATTTCAAAACATAATAATCAGTTGGAGAACCAGACCACACCTCAATCGAAGTCTTCAATTCAATTGCAGTTGATGGAGACCTATTCACTAAGTAGCAGGCATATTTGACAGCTTGAACCCAAAAGCTATAGTCCAAACCAGCATTAAAGACCTCGCTATGCGCTCTCTCTATAAGGATTTTGTTCATACTTTGTGCAATGCCATTCTACTGTGGTGTTTCCATTTATAAGTGGAGTCTCATAATGCCTTCATTTTTGTAGTACTCTTTAAATATCCCTTGCAAAATTCTAGACCAATGTCAGTTTTGAATTACTTGATTTTCTTTACCCATTTGGTTCTCAACATGAGCTCTCCACTTCTACTTCAAGAAATCAACCCAAACTCACCGAGAGTAGTCGTCAATAAAGTTAAAAAATAACATGCACCACCTATAGATTCAACATGAGAAGGACTCCAATGATCGGAATGGATGTAACCCATTATGCCATTAGTTTTATGAATCGATGAGCGGAACAACCACCATTATAATGCCTTTGAGATTCTTTTTCATATCTGGTACATGACGAACATTATTCTAATACATGCCGCACATTAGTCTAAGCCCGAATAATACTGTCATACATCTTGATCTAAACCGCACTAATATCAACAACCTTGCATGTGGGGTTATTTCCCACCAAGATTTCACCAATCGATTAATTCATAAATAGAAAATCAATCCTTATTAGAGCACATATGATACATACAAAGTGAATCAAGAACACAATTGTTGCCTGAGAAACATTTGGATACTGCTAAGTCAGTGTCATCATTATCAAGCTTAACATCTAAACTTTCATCTACTACATTAGCAACATCAGTGGTAATGGATGATTTTTCAGCAGTCCCCTTTTTATCTTTGAGTTTTGGGCATTCAACTTTCTAGTGCGCTTTTTGGTGACAATAATTGCACTTCCCTTTTCTAGTCTTTGACTTAAATCCAGTTGTACCTCTATTACTCAACGAACCATTTTCTTTACTTCTTCCTCTAGCTACCAAACCATTTGTTGAATTCTCAATGTGATTCTATGACACTATTTTCTTTAATTTTTTGAAGTAAAAAGATGCTTTCACATCCTCCATATCTATTTTCTCTCTCTCATATAACATATTGTGAACAAAATTGCCATATGAAGAAGGTAAACAACATAATAAAATCAAAGATTGATCTTCATCATCGATTTTCACATCAATGTTATTCAACTCTAGAATAATTAGATTAAATTCATCAATATGATCTTCAATTTACGTGCCTTCAATCATACGAAGCGTGTATAAACCCTGCTTCAAAAAGATCAGATTGGTGAGGGATTTCTTCAAATGTAAACTCTCTAACTTGACCTACAAAGCATCAGGAGATGTTTCATTGGAAACTTCACACAACACCTCATCAGATAGTGATAACATAATTGCACCAAGTGCCATCTCCATGAGATCATCTTTTTCTTCATCGATCAATTTCTTCAACAAAGCATATTTTCCCTTCAGGGTCTTTAGCAAGCCTTGTTAAACTAATAAGGCTCATATCTTCAACCGCCAAAGACTTAAGTCATTCTTCTTGTCGAATTTATCAATCTCATATTTTATTGTCATAATAACAAGATAAATAGAACCGCAGCTCTGATACACTTGTTATGACCATAACCCCAGGAAATTGGAAATTTTCAAAAACATAAAGAAAGATAAATAATAAAATACGGAATACAAAGAGCTTACGTGGTTTGATAGTGTGCTTACGTCTATGGGTGAAGATGAGAATAATTCTACTAATAAACAAAGAGAGTACACAAGAATGTCAAAAACATTCACAAACCCAAATACTTTTAAATGAAAGTAGAGCTTTAGAATATTTATAGGCCCCACACAAGTATCTCTATATCTAGTATGATTTGGTATAATACAAAAGGAGAGAGTGGAGTCTTATTTATATAAAAAACTAAGAAAGCATGACTACTAAATAACCGATGTGGGGCAAAAGTTAAAAATCCATATCTGAAGCCACACCTCAACAGAAATCATGAAATCTAAATATCTCAAGATATTATTATATTCTAAATGCACATTTATCAAAATGAAACTTTTAGATTTGACTTCCATACGTAACCAAAATCCAAAACCCTTTAAGATTTTTCATACCTAAGCAAGATATAGAATCATTTAAGATTGAACTTTGCACTGTAAGCTAGATCTAGAACACGTTCTTCTCTCTATCTCTCTTTAACACGACTCTCAGAAATTACTTAAGTTGATCAAGAGTATAATTTAGTTATATATTCGTGTGATTCCTTGAATAATAAATTTGGTCACGTTTTTCTAGAGGAGAGAAGAGGGTCTAGATAAAATCTATTGGAAGATATTCTATCTATCAAGGTTATCTCCTAAATTGAATGAAAGACTTATTTAAATATTATTATGATAATTAAATATTTATCATAGTGTCCTAGCTATTATATTAGAATCCAAGTTCAAAACTACATCTTATCCGATAAGACCGGCAAGCCACACGTGAAAACTACCGTTCTCCCACTTGATTCATTGTGCTGATTAAGATGCATTTTTTATTTTTATTTATTTATTTATTTTTGAAAAATTTACCCAAAACTTTTAATTTGAAAATATTTTGACTCAATTGGATTCTAGTCTCAAAAACATTTTACACGTGATCACGATTTTAGAAACCAGACAATAAATTCAATATATCATATAGTATAATACTGTTATTCAGTCAGACTACCAATATGAGTCATAGTGGTTGTAGGTCACTCACAACATAGTCTCTTCCAAGTACCATAATTAATGTTATTCTTTCCTAATACGGTCTAAAATGACCCCTCTAATTTGGTTGTGAGGACATTACTATTATATTACTCCAAACATAACATGTGCACACATAATTGGGAATAGAAAAGTAGAAACAATTAATAATATTGACGCAAATAGTGTCAAATACAATAACCACCAAAATGTGCTTCACCATATATTCTATAGGTCGCTCTCAAGACCTATCCTAATAACATGTTCTTTGTACAACTTTGGCTGCTAAGCTTTAGATAATGGATCAACAATCATAAGGGTGATACTCAAGTTCTCGATTGACACTTGTTGTTTCTGGACTCTTTCTCTAGAACAACTTGAGTACTTTTCATTCTTAGAGAAGAAAGATGTTGAGGTATTACATCTTCAACAGCTTGGCAATAGATTCCACAACACCAAGTCCTGAGATGAAATTTCATAACCATGAAACCTGATTTGTGGCCGCAAAGCATGCCACAAACTCACATTCCATAGTAGATGAAGAAATAATGGATTCCATGAAATAGTCCCACCAGCTAACAGGAACATAAACTCTATAGATTTTCTACTATCGAGGCAACAACAAATTCTGAGTCTGAATATCTTCTCACTTTTAGATGTTTAGATCTTCTATAAGTGAGCATGCATTTCCTTGTTCCTTGTAGATATCTAGACTTTCTTTGCAGCTTTCCAATGTTCCATTCCTGGGTTACTCTAATCTCGACCCAGCATCCTAATTACAAACCTGATATCTACTCTTGTCAAGTCTAAGCATACTTCGAACTCACATATGAATATGGAATATTTTTCATTCTTTTCCTTTCTAAGTCATTGCTTAGACATTGAATCATATTAAATTTGTCACCTTTCATAATAGGTGCATCACTTCCTAAACAATCCTCGAGATTTATCCCTGATGATCTCTATGTTGATCACATATGCTACCTCACACACCTCAATCATCTTAACTTAGTGAGATACTCCTTGGTTTCAACAACAAACCAAGATCACTACTGGTTAATCGAATATCATCCCCATATTAAAACAAAAATATAAACTTGCTCTCATTGACCTTCTAGTAAATAAAATGATCAACAACGTTTTCATTACATCCGAATGAGGTAATGATATCATTAAATTTTATATACCATTTGCTAGAAGCTTGTTTAAAACCATAAATGAATTTCTTAAGTCCACATGCCTGATGCTTTTTTTCCAGTTTTTGTGAATCCTTCAGGTTGCTCCATGTTGATTTTCTCATCCAAACTTTTATTTAGAAAATTCGTTTTCACATCCATTTGATATAGCTCTAATGATTCTCAAATGATGCATTCTTTCTGTGTATAGCCTTTGGCCATAAGTCTAGTCTTATATAATTGAACATTGTCTTTTATGTTGCGCTTGGTCTTCAAGACCCATTTACACCCAACTTCCTTACAATTACTAAGAAATTCGATGAGTTCCTAAATATTATTCTGGTCCATTGATTTTAACTCTTCTTTCATAATATCAATCTATTTAGCAGAATCACTACTTTGTATGGCTTGTGAAAATGATATTATGTCCTTTTTGCCTACATGAAAATCCATTTCATGTAAATACATCACATAGTCATAAAATATTGCAGGCTTTCTTTCCCTTTGAGATCTTCTTAAAGTTTTTATTGTGGTACTTTTACAATATCATTCATGGTGATATCCTCATTAGGTGGGAAACTATCAGTATTTTCTTGTTGTTTGTTCTCCCTGGGTTGTAAAACAACTTGTCCGACAACAACCGCTCTAAGAGGAAAGAGTGACTAAGTATCAACTCTTACTTCTTCAAAATCACTTCCAATAGTCTCACATTCTCTAATAATCTTGCATTACTCGACTCAACTATCCTCGTACGATGGTTAGGATAATAAAAAATATATCCTTTAAACTTTTCTAGATAACCAATGAAATATCCAGATATCATTCCAGGGTCTAACTTCTTTTCTTGTGGATTGGAAACTCTTATCTTTGCTCGATAACCCTAAACATGTAAATTCTCTAAGTAGTTTCAAGTCCACAACTCAAAAGGAGCTGAAGGAATTGGTTTAAAATATTCTTATTAGTCTTTAATGCCTTGCTCCACAACGACTCGGGTACATATGATAAACTTATCATACTCACTACCATATCCGTAAGCGTACGATTACGCATTTCAATAACTACATTCTGTTGTGGCACACTAGGCAGTGCGTATTGAGCACAAATACCTCACCATTCTAAAATTTTGGCAAATGGATTAGGGTTCTGTCATATCTACCATAATATTTACCACATATATCTAACCTTATACTTTTAGCTTTTCTATCTAATTATCTCTTGACCTCAATAATGTATTGCTTGAGGATGTCAACGGCATGAGACTTCATAAATTCAAAATACATATTCATTACATGAAAAGTCATCGATAAATGTGATGAAATATTTCTCTCCATTCCACTATATGTGGAGTCTCCACAAATATTTGTATGACAGATCTCAAGAAGTTCTTTGCTTCTATCAGCATCTTTATTAATGTGTTTGGTTTGATTTTCCTATAATAATCCTTTTGTAATTAAAATATAATATTTGTCTGGAGTAAATCATAAATTAGGCTGCAATTCTAATTGCATGTAATCATAGTTTTTAATCTTTTGAGTCAGTTGGATTGCAACAGAAAATGGAAGCAATCCTAATTTACATTGCACTTGTAATTCTAATAACAAATAATATTAATTTTGTACCATCATCTCATATGAAATAAAGAAAAAGTCATTTATTTTTTGCTTTCTCTCTCATTTTATTAATTTAATTAAAATTAACTTTATTAAAGTTTAGTTCAACACTATTAGTTTATTTAAATATTCATAAAAAATAATTAAACTTAATGTTAGAATTTCATGTCAAAATATTTTCATTATTTTTCTTATTTTATTAATTAATTAAAATTAATTTTTTAAAATTTAATCTACCATTAGTAATATATTTAAATATTGATAAAAATTAATTAAAATTAATATTAAAATTGCATGTTAAAATATTTTTTTACATAATATATAACTAAAATGGTGTTTAAGTAATTTCTTGTTGCTTACACAAATTTACAATAAAAGTTAACATATACCAAATATAGCAATCATAAATTATCACACATCAATTCATATATTACCATGCACAACCAAATATGACAATCATTTCTTACAAGTAATTGAATTGTGATGGTCATTCTAGATTGCGCGAACTAAAATGCTCTATAATACTATCTACACAAACATCAATATCAGTGAAGAGGCTTTCCAAAATCTTTTTTTCACTAATATTTCAATTTTATTCCCACCCAGACGTTTATGCCACAAGATGGAGGAATTTTCACCAATTCTACCACATTATACACCAAAATTTGATTGCAGGGTTACCGAGCTTTGTACAAACTCATGATCCAAATTAATTGTATTAAACCATCACATTGAATTTCAGAACCAGCTTTTATTGAATAAAAAAATATACTGAGTTTACCAGAACCAAATAAAATGTAATAGCATAAATCTTCTATTCTTGATTTAAAAAAACTAAATTTCTAACAATTGAAGGGACATAACATGTATTTAAAAGATCCATCTTGTGACCTGTCTCTAAGTGTAAGCGATAAGTACTGATTTCTACCACTTTCACTTTGAGACGATTCCCCATTATAACAGATCTTTCATTTCCCTTTGTTTTCACGCTTGAGAGGAATCCTTGAAATGTGTTCGAAACGTGAGTAGCAGCTCTAGAATAAATCTACCAAGAACTAGAAAGGACTTTATTTCGTAAGGTTTGATTCATAAATATACAAATGCAAAATTACTATATCCTTTTCGAATTAAGCCTTACGTTTGTTTGCAGTCCTTCACATGTCCTTTCTCCCCATAAAAGTAACACTTTCCCTTGAATTTTTATTTTCATGAGTCCGATTATCCTTTCCATACCTATTCTCCTTAACTGGTGAATTTTTTTTGGCTTAGCAAACTTTCCTCTTTTCTTTCCAACTCCTTGAACAACAACAAACACGGAATGATGTCTTTCCCTTTTTATCCTTAATTCTTCCTGAACACACATATATGTGATCCAAAACTTTTGAGTGCCATCATATTCTGTTGTGATGAATTCTTCATCGGTGTAAAATTGAATGACTTGTCAGTAGACTTAACTCGCTCTTCTATTGCCTTAATATATTCTAATGCATTACTCATCAGGTAACGAAGTCTTGATGTTGCTTGCAGTGGTCATCCTCATAAACATTAGACTAAGATTATTGGATCTATCCTAGGCATGAACTTCATTTTCTTGTTCCTCGATACTTTGTTCATTAATGTATGCGGCCTGTCAATAAGAAGTGTCGAGTCAAGATCCAAAACACCTAGTGTGGATTGTACGTGCTCATAAAATTCCAAAAAAATTGATCTAGTAAGTATTAGGACACTAGATGCATGAGGAATGAACAGCCACTAAAAATATGATAGGATAAAACTTACATGACTGCTTTGAATTATTCTTTAATCTTATTGATGAGCTATTGTCATCTTATCTGGCGAAATATAGATATGTCTATTGTTTCACTACAAGAAAAACCTAATATTGTGATGGTTATACGGCGACGATTTGTTTAACCGTTGTTAATTGTTTAAAAGGAGAAGTAATTACGAAGGTTTATTTAACCATCGCAAATGTGTGATATATTCCGACGGTTTTACGTAAATCGTCAAAATTGGTTATGATGCCCTCGATTTAGCTGAACCGTCGGGATAGATGTAACTTTTTTTATGATGGTTCGGGCAAACCGTCACATTTGGTGAGAAACTCGAGCTTTTTTGCTGAAGGTTCAACAGAATTGTTAGGATGTAGGTGCTTGTTGGGCCTTTTTTTACGACGGTTTGCCCAAACCGTCGCATTTGTATGAGATTCGGCCATTTTTGCCCACAGTTCAACTGAACCGTCGAGATAGGATCTATTGCTATGGTTTTAGAAATTGTAGCAATAGAAAAACCCTAAATGAATTTTTACAACCCGCATTTTTATTTCTTCCCCATTTTCCCCTGCCTTCTTCTTCCTCATTTCCCCTGCGATAGGCTCGTGCTCCTCATGCCTTCCCCTTCTTCCTGTAGCAGCGAGCCAGCGCGCTTCTCCACACTCATGGTCGTGAGAACTCTGTTGTAGGTCCTCACACTCTGCCATCTCCCTCTTCTTATCGAAACATATCAATTTCTCTCTCTAGCTAAGCTCTTCAGCTGGTGTAAATCGGCAACAAAAATTAGAAATCAGTCGTTGTAGAGCTCATCTGAAGGAGCCCTAGATCCCCTGCGCTGCTCTTTACCAAGGTATTCATTCCTAATTACTAGAAAAACTTTCTATTTATCTACAGAAATCGTAGCTTTAATTGAAAATAGAGAGGAGAATTATAATGTAGAGACATAAACCTGCATGCATGATTTGCTTGCTATTTTTTTCCAGTCTTTTAACGAAAATCGATACATATCAATTGTCGTTTTGAAGCTTTTATAAACAAATTGTGCTAATTAATATTTTCAGACAGGATATTCTAGTTTGTGTGGGGCCATTCACCCACATGTGTAACAGTAGGCTACTCTTAAGCATTGTTTGTTAACTCTCCCCATCAGATTCATTAATCAAATTCGCTAGCTAGATTTGTTTAAATTTCAGAAATTAAGAGAAAAATAACTCTCTTACACACACACACACTCTCTATCTATCTTTACCCTTGGTGTCACCCACTCTCCATCTCTCTATATCTCTTTCTGACCCTATCTGTCTATCTCTATATGATATTTTCAGCAATATTCAAAGGTAATTTCAACTACTGTGATGGATTTTGGATCAATTTTTATAAAATTCTATTTTTCATTAATGTGATGGACTTTTATGGTCAGTGACGATTTTATTTCTAAGTTTTTCTTGTTTGAATGAGGTCAGTGCTTAGATTCAGGGTTCTTGTTTTATAAAAAAATTTCAGTGTTCTTTCATTTCTGTTCATCCCCTCACCAACTTTCTTGGCTGGAACTTCTTTGACTTCAATTTATGTAATGTGCCCTTTGAGAATGTCATGCCTTGGATATTACTTACTTCAATTTATGTCATGTGCCCTTTTTGTCAATTTATAATGGGTCATTATTTCCCACTTGCTTGAAGACTTACATTACTTAATTATAACATGATTTGGATGGCTGAGGATTCATTTATAAAATATTTTTTAAGATTATTAGGCTGAGGAGAAAAGGTGTAGCATTAGTTTTGATTATTTTATTTGTTTGGTCTACTTTAAGCTTTGAAAGCTGTAATGGATAAGAGTTGGATGACAAAACCAAGATTTAGTAAGACATATTAAGATGGAGTATATCAGTTTCTGAACTTTTCCTTTGAGAGAGAATCGAGTGATGGATATATCGTGTCCTTGTTACCGGTGTGTTCATCGTTATCGTAAGACTAGAGACGTCGTCCGTGAACACCTGATATGTAATGGGATTATAAGTGGTTATACATGTTGATATTTTCACAGGGAGTCAGCGGTGACTACTCCATCCGCAATTGGCACATCATTTGAGGTCATTGTTAATAATAGGGCACATGTTGAAACACCATTATCATGTCAAGAGGATGATAATGATATGCATGATTTGTTGCATGATGCATTTGGTAATTTTAATTTATTGAACAATGAACATGGTTCAGACTCTATTCTATCACAACAACCGGTTGATGATGTAGATGAAAGAATGAGGGAATTTGGGGATGATTCTGATGTTAAGGACTTTTACGATTTGGTTAAAGATAATAATCAACCACTATATCCTGGATGTGAAGAATTCTCAAAATTGTCATTTATTGTGAACCCATATCACATTAAATGTCTTGATGTATTGAGTGACAAATCATTTTCTTCCCTTCTTGAATTGCCAAATAGAGCATTTCCTAAGGGTGTTCAACTTCCAAATACATTTTATGAAGTAAAGAAACTGATTTGGAAGTTAGGGCTTGGGTATGACAAAATAGATGTGTGCCTCAATGATTGTATGTTGTATTGGAAAGAATAAGAGAAATACCAAGTATGTGATCATTGTGGTATTTCAAGATGGGTTACCAATGAAACAAATTGTATGTCTCAAAGAAAGAAGAAAGTGAAGAAAATATCTGCCAAAGTATTGCATTACATTCCTCTAAAATATAGATTGCAAAGATTATACATGTCCTCTAAAACTGCTGAAAGTATGAGATGACACCATGAGGGACGCACTAAGGATGATGTTTGGAGACATCCTACTGACTTAGATGCTTTGAAGGTTTTTAATGATAACTTTAAAGAATTTTCTTCGGAACCACGTAATGTTAGGTTGGGGTTAGCTAGTGATGGCTTCAAGCCATTCAGAAACATGAGTACGAGTTACAATACTTAGCATGTAATCTTGATTCCATACAATTTACCTCATTGGATGTGCATGAAGCAAAAAAATTTCATAATGTCTACACTCATTCATGGGCCTAAGATGGCAGGTAATAATATTGATGTGTATTTGCAACCGTTAATTGAAGAACTAAAAGAATTGTGAGAGGTTGGTGTAAATACATATGATGCATGCATCATTGTTGTAGACTATCAATGATTTTCCTGCATATGTAAACTTATCTTTTTTATCTTTTCTTAGTTATAAAATATTTTCTAAGTCAGATATAGTCATAATGATAAACATATGCAGGATTACATCATGATCACGTCGAGACGTCGATCATCACGTTCAGATACTCGATTGGATATTGACTCTCCTACCGAATCTGGAGGATCAAATCCACACCATGATATGAATATGGAAACAGAAGGTTTGTTCGCTCTTATTCAAGTTAATTGAGATAATAAAATAACGTTTCATTTAATTATCATAATATTATTCAATATTTTGTTAAATATAACCATTTGAGCGGCGTACGCGAGGACGAACGCAGTTGACATCTATATGGGTCAGATCAAGCAAGGATAGAATACATGTGACTTTCAATGCCCAATGTCAGGTCATCGATGCTAATAAAGGAAAGTTTGTAAGATTTAGTGGTATCGTTGCTAGAAGACATAATATTTTGCCCCAACCATGTGTCGCAGTATCATAAAGATCAAGCGTGGGAAATAGTGAAGGCATGATTACTTGTATGTTCATATACATATATATATATATATATAATTACGTATTAATCATTTGTAGTAAAAATAGGCCGTAGAAGAATGTCATAAAGCATATGTTTTGACATTCTTAAATGCAAGATGGAAGGATGAGAAACGCAGAATAAAAATGAATATATGGCGACATATGAAACAGAGAAGAGGAATTAGGACATTGAAATGATGCTATTCTAAAATAGAGTTTTGTTACAATAATTCGTAAATGGTACTCAAAAGAAGCAGATGTATGATTTTTATTTATCTTTCATAAATATAGAAGCAAGCTACAACTAACAGAAGATCACGGAGCAAATTAAAACATCATCACACGTTGGGACGTAACCAGTATACCAACGAAAAGAGCAGAAATGGTAAATTCTAAACTTTATAATTGTTTTAATCAGTTTTATTTTAAGTATATTTAATCATAAGTTCTCATTTTATAGACAGAAGAGCTTCTAAGAGAGCCCTCAAGAATGAAGCTATTTGTAGCCTCACATGAATCAGAAAATGGAATTTACGTAAATGAAGAGACTGCAAACGTTGCAGTAAGTATAAGTTGTAATATTAATACCATATTTTTAAATAGTTATTACATGTTTATTGATACTAAGTCCTAATTTTGTATTATAGGCGAAACTTAAAGAGTGCATGAGTCAACTTTCGGATGGTGAATATGATCCAATTTCACCAAACGACGTGCTCTCACAAGTATTGGGTCCAGAGCATCCTGGACAAGGGCGTTCATTAGGACTCGCGATAACTCCATCTCAAGTGTTCTCTCATTATCCTTGGGAATCATCCACGCAAGATTCTACCTGTTTATCAACTGAGCTAGAATCCCAACGTGCACAAGTAGCTGAATTAGAGGCTCAGTGCGCATGGGTGCCTCAGTTAGAGGCTAAATGTGTAGGAATGAATGCATCAAAAAATACAAAATCTTGTATAAGAAACAACATATTATCAAAGGATTAGAAAAAATATCTCTTGAAGCGTGACAATAAAATATCGAAACCTCATAATCTTCTTTATTATTTCTCGGATCGTCAACCAAAATCATAACTGAGTAGGCGCTCGAATAAAATCACATAAGAAATAACTCACTTTTAAAAACAAATTGTTCGGCCAAAGTTAATTTTTTATTTCTCTAGAGGAAAAAAACAGTACAAGAAAGAAGTTTTAAACTAAGAAGAAAACAACACTTCATGAATGGGTTTGAAACCCATTCAAAAAGACTACAACGGATTCCCAACCGTTTGTTGTCTTTTTTATAAATAAATTTAATTAATTAAAATTAAATTAATTAATTTTAATTAATCTTTGGCCCTTTTAGAATATATAAAGACTAAGCTAGTTTGACCGTTTGGTTAACTATAGGATATCCATGTTGTGTCACTAGTTTAATAAACAAGTCTATCCATAACATAACCTAAATCCAATGCTAGTAAGGGAATCATAAGGATGAAAATATATTTGACTAAATAATTAATAAACCCTATCGATTAAATCCATAATCGAATTTATTAATTATTAATTTTGATTAACTCCACTATAAAATCGTAATTGAACTCCAAGTATATTTTATATTACTCGACGTAACTATCATTGACCTATTATTCATTATATAATGCCCCTCCATAATATAGTACCGTATATAATTAGGTTAATTACTATCGACCTAATATTTATACACATCTTCGTATCCTTAGGTTTCAAATTCATTTTACTGGCCAGCTATGATAATTTTCATACTTGATGTCTCAAGTAAAAGTATCAAATCTCTAGTACTCCACGAGAGATACTAAACACTTAGTTTACTATTACCACATAAATGAATTACTTAAGATGTACTATGTCACTCAATTAAAAGTGTCTATGGATTCTGCTATTGAGAATATATGGACTCACTATCTAATAACTCAGTCATCCAACATACGGAATATGTTGACTCATAGAGTCTCATTCTTAGTAGATCAAAATAATTGATTCATTATATATGAGCTCATAACTTTCTCAAGATTGAGAGCGCGCATAAAATAATAGCAATGAGTCATTATTTTCATTTGATAGTACTTTGCTAAAAATCAGACTTATTAGTCCTTTCAATGTATTCCAAATACACTAGTACATTAACTAGATACTCCACCAAGTGACCAAGGTAAGCCACTCTACATAATAGAGTTAATGTACTGCAATTTTTTTACCAAAGCGCACAGCTTCACTAGACTGGAAAATTAAGTATTTACAAGTCATAAAAGACTCTTGGTTAAATACCTTATTCCCATGAGCTAAACTCATTAGGACTCATAAACCAAGTACTACTATGTTTGAGGACCTTTTACTAGAATGTACTGCACATAATATAAGAATAAACTATTTATTATTAATCAAAATTAAATGTCTCAATAATATAATAGAATTTCAGTGTTTTATGGCACAATCCTAACAGAATGTTCAGAGATGCGTGAAAAATATGATATGGTGCAGGCTGAATGTTCAGAGATATACTCTCAGTTAAGCTTAATTATGAAGTTTATGCAAGACTCTCGTAAAGACTAGGGTAGCTTTTTGTTGTTTAACATTTCTTTTCTTTCTAGTAGTCCCCTCATGTTCAGTCAACACAATGATGGTGTCGACTATCCGGAGTGGTTGCTTCCCGCTGTCTCATTTTCTTCATTCCAGACTTCCTTTTCATTTTCGCGTTTCGGCTCCTCTTTTTCACAAACTGGTTGATCCTTCTTTTACCAGCTTTTCTACGTAGTCTTTCAGCTGATAACAATCTTTTGTATAATGTCCACTGCTCCTGTGGAATGAGTAATACTTGTCCTTGTAGTTCAACTACTTTATGAGCGGGGCCAACCTCTTCAACCAAGGCTTGTCCTTTATCATTTCTAAGACTTGGTTTATCAATACAGTCAATGGTGTGTAGATGTTATCCCTGGGGTGGATGTCATCAACATATCTTCTCCGGTTGTTAGTTATATGCCATTTACTATCTCCTTGCTCACTTTCTTTTTCTGTCCTTTGGTTCCTCTTTCTGTTGGCCCTTGTACTCCATTCTTCTTTTTTGGGCTCATCATTCTGCCGTTTTGTCTGTTTTAACAGACTCTTCTATTCTTCTTCCAATGTGATGCAAGCTTATGCCCACTAAAAGGTTTCCACTATGGTTAAAGGTTTAACTTTTGATAAATCCTTAAAGAGGGCAGATTCTGGGTCCATCCCCCGTCTAAAGGCCAGCCTAGCCATTTTGTCGTTCAACTTTCCACCTTAGCCATCTCCTCTTTGAACCTTAGGTGTACTCGCGTAGTGTTTCTCCTTTTGGGGCAGAGATGGTAATGAGGTACTCTAAATCTTCCATCATTGTACGATACGTTCATAATACTTCTGAAATATTTTGTTATTTCAAATTTTCATACTTTGAACTTATTAAATAATTTGTATTGATAATCTATTATAGTTTGGATATCTAATTAATGATTTAATGTTTTATAATTATGCGTTCTGTAAATATATAGAATGATACTACTCTGACTATTGTAGAAATATATACCCCATTAAAATTATGTTAATATGCAGAAATTTTTGGGAATAAGTAGAAATAGGAAGGAGTATGTGAAAGCAGTATTTTTTGCGACGGTTAAGAGTCGTCGTAAAAAATTGGACTAGGACAAATTAGCGACGGTTTTATAACCGTCGCAATAAGACTCCCTCTTTAGCGACGGTTTTAAAAATGTCCTTATATATACATTTGACACGGTTTTAAAAAATGTGTGGTATATTATATTTAGTAATAGTTTCAAACCATCGCAAATTATCATAATAATCGTCGCTTTAGAGTCTCTGTCGTGACGTTTCTCTGACGGTTGTCAAAACCGTCAGTGATTCAATCCTGACGGTTCTCCAACCGTCGCTGTATCGATTCTGACGGTTATAAACCATCACCGTAGACTCGAATGACCGTCGCCGTATACCTATTTTCTTGTAGTACTTATACATATGAAAAGAGTTTCATAATCATCATGCATATCACAACCTATATGAATTTCAACTACTTATATACTGTCATATTCTAAGACATACAAGAAATTCAATGCTTCCTAAGATCACTTATAAAAACATAAAAAGATATAATATCAATTGTCATATTCTAAGATATACAATTGATAACTATTATATCATTATATCCATGGTGCATAGATTCCAATTAACCTGACGTTGATATCAACGGTTAAATTTATCTTTTAATCGTGTACAATTGATTCTAAAACTTCTACAAATCCAAGAAATAATGGAATCTATATATCTCAAGATATTATTATAGTCAAGTGTACTTTTATCAGACATGGAGACTAAAAGAACGAAACTTGGAGACTTGGCTTTCGTAGGTAATCAAGATCTAAAAACCTTTAAGATTCTTCGTACCGCAAGCAAGATCGATCTAAAACACTTTGATATTGAACTTCCGTGTTGTAAGAAAGATCAAAGAATCTGTTCTTCTCCCTGCCTCTCTTTAGCACAGGACTCTTAGAAATTCCTTAATTTGATAAAGAATGTGATTTTGTTATATTTTGTTCTTACGAGTCCTTGAAAAAGAAATCTGGTCATGTTCCTTTTGTAGAGGAGGAGAGAAGAGAGTTTAGATAAACTTTCTTAGAAGATATCTTATCTATCAAGCTTATCACCTAATTTAAATATGAGATTTATTAAAAATTTATTATGATACCTCAATGTCTATCATATTAGCTTATCTATTATTTTAGAATCTAAATTCAAAATCACATCCTATCAAATAAAGTCGATGAGTCATACGTGAAAACTAACATATAGTAGCACTGACCTATATTTAAAAATAATTTTACAATTATGGACTGTTGCGGTATTATACAGAATTTCCAGTTGTCGTAAGGAAATATGTATTTGATGAGTGTATAAATGAGTTTTTTTCTTTGGTGGAGCATAAATAAGAGTTAAAATAAAAGTTTTTACTAGTAGAGTGATAAAAGATGATGGCTCACAGTCTATTGACAATAATCTTGGGACCTAACTATTTTTCCCTACTTAAAAACCATATAAATAACTCCTTGAATGAGAGGATAATAGGCTTTTCAAGCTAGTTTAAAATCAAAGAATTGTTTATATCAACCCCATATTTTCATTTTTATTATTAATTCTGATAACTGTTCTTAAATATTTTTTTCAATATGTTATGCATTACTACAAGTCTATAAACATGTTTTAAAATAATAAGTTTCCGAAAAACAACAGACTTTTCATGTTTTAACAATTTTTCAACATCTCATTCTCAAATCACAAACATGAACGATCGAAGTTCTAATTTTTTTTTCTTTTTCCATGATCGAATGGAAGTGCATTATTGCGATATAGTTTTTCTTCCACAATAAATTAAATAACTTTTGGGTTATTTTTAGTTAAAAATTCCATTATCAGGTGCCAAATAAGCGCATATTAGAAAAAGACAAAAACAGTAATATGCTTTAATCTCAGGAGTAGCCGCCTCCACCATACTGACTTCTCTTTGTTGGTTTAAAAAACTCTTTTTGTTACTGGCTTGAAAGAAAACAAAAGAAACTACAATGATGCCACGTCACCACAAAAAATGTAATTCAAAAACTAGCCAGTACACAGTTCGCCATATGTGTATTAAGTTAAAAATTATGGTTATATAGCAACGTGATGTGATAATATACCTAACCTAACTGAGAGTGGCTCAAGTTTTAGACAACTTCGACATTTTAAATTTTCTTTATACATATTTCTTTACAAAGATTTAGAAGAAAGTTATTCTTTGTTAAAACGTAAATATTATTCAACAAAAAGTATATAAATTCAAGAGGCATATGAAAACACAAAATCGAAACAAAGACCACAACGACATTAAACAAGACACTAGACTAGAAACTAGGTCAAGTAAAAGAGTTCTAAGTGAAAGAGAATGCAGAGATATTCAAGTTCCAATTTTCATAATCCAAGGATATTCATCAACCCTATGTATTCCGGTAATAAACCAAAGTCTCTCCCTAATAATCCTAATAATCTTCTTGCAAAAATGAGAAGAGACTCAACCACTACTATAAATATGGACTTTAATGGCAACATGGTAATGGTTTTGATGACAGGTCTCTTAAACCTGTCATTGAAAAATAGGTGTGAAGAGATTTTTTTTTACTTTTTCATATTGTGACAAGTTTTAATTAACATGTCATCTAATACTTATCTATAATGACAGGTAATTCTTAAATCTGTCAAAATCTTTTTACTTTTTTAATTCAATTATTTTTACATTTTCATTATTACCAAAATGGCATCTTATAACCCTAATATAAACCAATTTCCACAGCCTCTCCCTCAACTCCATCTCTCTCTCTCTCAAGACCAAAATGTTATCGAATTTATTTGGTTCACTAATGATTGCCAAAAAGTCATGGCAGCTTCTAAGTAAATTTTTTATTTTGAATGATTAGCTAACACTTGTATTTAAAATTCAGTGTGGATATTCATGATGAGAAGATTTCAATCTTTGATACTGGCCCCAGAATGGATGGAAGTGAGAAAAAGTTAATAATTAAGTGGTATGTGGTGGTTGAACTTTTCTTTTCTTTGCATAAAAGAATACTTGAAATAGTGTCTTTTGTGGTTAAATAACACAGATTCTTTGGAGCTGGAGGTATGAACTTTAAACTGCATAATTTGGCTGACCTCTAAACTGCATAAACCATAATTGTTTGTCACTGGAAATCGATAGTGTTGAGTTTACAATTTCATGGTGGTTGTGTTGTATAGTTAAATAGGTTGACTTCCTTGCTTCATTGTTACAATCTTCTTCAAGCCCCCTTCATGAGAAAGATAATTGCTATTTTCTTGTTTTTTTAGAATTATACGTATGTTTTTCAAACTTAGGTTGTAGGGAATATCGTAAACATATTTGATGTTGACGTTTTTAATACTTAAAGAGAATATTATGGAAAATCTTGTTTTTAGAAAATGCTAAAGTTATTCACGCATAACATCATAACTTATTTTTCTTACTTTGATATATGTTATGCTTAATTTATTTCAGGGGAAAGATGGGAGCCTCCCTTCATCGGTCTTCCAAATTAAAGGCAATAGGGGGAGAACCTACATACTTAATGGTAAACTCAATTATACCTCCTATATATTCATTTTACATCTTTTGATGCACACGACACGACCTTAGCTGGATTTACCTAAGAGAGATAGGTCTTCACATGTATCTTGTTTAAGAAAATATGACTCTCCAGTCTCCATATGATTTATTTGAAATGGCTTCACTACTCTAAGCTTATCTAAAGCCATACTAATAAATTCCTTGAATTGTTGGATTCCATTCTATTCATGGCTACAATATGTAAAGATTTAGAGTTGAACTACAATTTAAACAGATTACTGAGTGAATATTTTAATGCAATTATCGTTACACTTTGGTGAAAAGCTGCTTATGTACTCATGCAACCCTTCTTTGGAATGTTTGGATATGGCGGATCCATTGCATCTATGCATCTAGGAAGGTAACTTGTTTTTATTGAACTTTTCTCTACCCATTATATTACTAGCCACATGCTGACTAGTTTGAAATCAGGCTCGTTGGTGTTTCTCATTCATTTTAATTCTAAATTGTAGGCGTGTTATAGTTTCTTCTAAGACAATAGAGTAAAAGAAAGTCTACACACTGCATCTTGGTAAAGAGGCCTTACTCAGCAGCTAATATTCAGGACTAACTTGGAACGTAAGTAATGCTAAGTACGTCAGTGACCTGAGGCATCGATTTCTTCTTTTTTAAATTCATTTGGTAGATTTACTAGCCAACAAGTGTGTTATTAAAAAAGTTATATATTTTACAATTTTAACTTTAGATTAATGGTGGCATTAGAGACCCCTCAAAAGATGAAATGAAGGACTCACCACATCAGAGTTTCACAAAGGTAAGCTCTATTTCGTTCTTTTCCTTCTTTCTTCTTTTCTCTCTTTGTTTATTTATTTGTTTGCTTTTTAATTCTCTTGTGTACAACATAAGAACTGAAGTTTTAGATATGATTTTCCCTTCCACTTTTCAGGTAAAAAAATTTCAGCCTAAAATGAAAGTTCCTGATAATTATGAAGTTCAATGCAGATTGAAAGACATATATTTTCCATATATCAGGTTTGTGAGATACCCATTTGTTAAAATTTAGATTATATTTGAATAACCACAATACAATTTTAGTTTTGGTTATGCTTCATTAGCTTATCTATGTTCTTAGGTGATAAATGAGAAAATCAAATATAATGTGTGAAGATGAATTTAGTATCTGAATTAATCATCCCTCAGAAGGTAGAGGGATGATTTTTTTCAATTCTTCTGACTTCCACCTTCAGTTAGCCTTCTAAACCTTCCTTTTCCACCTTCGTTATCCTTCTATACCTTCCTTTCTCTGGTGAATGTATGAGAATAAAAGTTTTGTTTAGAGTTAGATAATGTAAGTGTTTAGATGAGATTGTCCAATTAACAATCATAAGCTTTTTCATGCATCTAACTTCTTTGGAAGATGGCTGTCTTTGAGGCAATGTTAAAATGAGGAAATGAATTGAAAATCTTCATATTCTACAACCTTAGAAATTAGTTCATGGAAAGACAGGTTTTTGTCTTTCCATGACAGTTTTTTTTAAATGACCCTATAATATCGGTGATTTTCCATCATTATGGGTGTTTTTGCGGCACCTATAATGATGGGCAATCCCCGTCATAAAAGGTGTTTTACGGCAAGTTTAATGATAGGGATTCTTCGTCATCAAAAGCGTTTCTGTTGTACCTTTTGATGACAGTTTTTGATAAAAATGAGTTTAGATGACAGTCGCATCCTCATTATTAAAGGGTTTTGATGACATGTTTTAACCGTCATCTAACCCTCATTTTTTAGTCGCGATGTTCAAACAAAACTCATATTCTTTTCTACCCAAATACAATTTACAAAAATGGTAATTATTAGCTTAACAATCTGAGAAGTAAGAATTTTTTCCTGATGTGGTACTCAAAAGGAATTTCTGATAAGGAATCCAAGACTGGTGCACACAGATCACATTTAGCAAGCAGAGCATCAAAGAGAGCCCTAGTAATTGAACATGAGCAAATTTTGTGGTCCACACACTCCAAGCCTTGAGAATAGAAAACACAAGCCTTACTAGCTCCAAAAAATTGTTCAACAATATTATCCTTGGTAGCAAGTCTATTATGACAAGCTAGCCAAGATATAAATGAGCAATTTGGGATAAAGCCCTTAAACCATAATAATATGTTCCAATTTAGAGGTTGCTTTTACTCCATAAAAGCATTATAAGTGTTCTTGAGAGAGAACTTGCCATTAACATCAGGTTGCCACCTCCGAGTATTTAACTGGTATCTAGTAGAGTGAAAGATCAAGATGGATTCCTCTAGGAATGAGCATATTCCTTAAACTAGTGCTAGACCACACTCACGTGCCATCCCTAATTAAAACAAAGAGTTTGGTAGTCAAATCCCAACCAGTTACATGCATAAGATTATTATCTCCAATATTTAGAAGGACACCAATTGGGTTCCAAGGTTGATCACGATGTTAAATGTTGTTACCATCTCCTGCTCTAGCTCTATAAAAATAGCTTAACTACTTCTCCTTAAGCTTCAAAATTTTCCTCCAAGACTAGGTGGCAACATTACTTCTCACAGTGAAGATTGGGTGATTTTTAAGTAGGTTCAGGTGGCCACTAAGCTATGCAAAGGGAATCTCTAGGTCTAGAAGCCAATCTCAAAAACTGCCTTAATCCTTGAGTCCTTAGCCTTACTCCTTAAAAAGAGTACAAATATGCTCCCAAGTTACTTTAGCACCCTTCATTGATTGAGTGTTTCCATTCCGTAAAAACATTATCAATGCATCCTCAACTTTCTTTAAAACTTGTTTAGGAAGTATGAAGAAGCTAGCCCAATAACCCTAAATTGCAATCAGAATATATTTAATGAGTTGGAGTCTACCTGCATAGGGGGGAATTTATTTTCCCATTGCTTAGTTCTTTGTACAATTCTCTCTATAAACATACCACAGTGTACCCTGCTGAGCCTAAATGAAATAAGGGGAACTCCCAAATATTTCATTGAGAGCTCATCTCTAGCTAGTTTCATTCAAAAATTGGTTTTGTCTCATCCACCCCAAAGAAAATGCATGACAGTTAGTTTCATTAGGCTTTAGACCAATTAAAACTTTAAACAGATGTAGCCCTACTTTTTTATTTTCACAGAGTCAAGATAAATAAGTAGGGATTCACTACTCCATTCCTCTTACAACTCCAATAATAATGAAAAGAAAGGAAGAAAGCACACAGATTGAGGGTCCATGTTAAGACTTCCATAACCAAGATAAATAAGTAGGGAAGAAAGTCTCTCCTTGCCTAAGACCCCCCCCCCCCC